>CAEFZX010027519.1:0-71302 GCA_903066825.1 Alfaro cultratus | reverse complement strand
AGTCATGTTTTTGGACTGTGGGAGGAAGCCGGAGTACCCGGAGAGAACCCACGCATGCACAGGGAGAACATGCAAACTCTGTGCAGAAAGACCCCGGGCCGGGAATCAAACCCAGGACCTTCTTGCTGCAAGGCAACAGTGCTACCAACTGTGCCAATCAGAATCAATAATATCGTGTTGTCTGCCTCATGTTCTCTGCTTGGCATACTTGTTTATGTTTATTTGGGGGTTTTTTGTTCATCTCTTGAATTTTTCTTTCTTTCAATGGAAAGAATACTGAAAAATCCATCTCTACATAAATGGATTGTTGTCAGGAAATGACAGAACTCACCCATGGCAGAGCCTTCCCCACAGCATCCAGATCCACACTGAGCTCTGAGCATGGACACCTCTCTCTCCAGCATCTCCACTCTGGTGGCAAGTTGCTGGATTGTGGTTATCGCTGGACAACTGCATGCTGCTTTTGGTATGTTGATGCGATGCGTAAACGTCACCTGAGCAAGGAACAACAGTTTGGTTTGAATTTTACAGCATTCAAAAGGCAATAAAATCATCCATTTCAAATGTCCTCTTGAGTTTGTTCATGTTTGAAGAATTAAGGTTTTAGATTACTGTTTAAGTATAAGATTATGATCAGTATACAAGAAATTTCGGGCCCTTTGATGCAGCTGCTGCTATTTCTTGAGTCTTATCTTACCCATCAAACATACATACATATATAAAGTCAAAGGCTTTATGTATGTATCAGTATATCTTTGGTCAAATACTGATACTAGCACAATGTTTACTGCGAGTGAATTTTATATGCAACAGTCCACATACAGTGTTACAATTTACAATTATTTTATTTTATTTTTTTTTTTTGTTTTAGCTTACTGTAAGGTTTCTCCCCACCAGCTCTCAGACAATGTGAAAAATATACATAAAGCACTGCAGACTAATCCAAAAATGCTATGCAGGTGCATTTTGTTAATTCCACTTAGGACAAGAAGAGGGAACAGGTCAGGAGGGAAAGTGGCAGAAGATCTCTAACTTAAATGCAAGCTAAGGCAGAGTACTGATTGTTCAAACCATCCAGGTTCCAACAAGAGGCTGTTTTATTATTATAATTTTATAAAGATTGCTTGAATTTCTGTCAGTAACAAACAAATTGTTTTTGTTGTGTAATAAAATCAAACAGACATGAGAAATACAAATAGACTCCCTGCACTGAACCCAATTGAACAGCAAAGGCTATAAAAATGATTGATTTAATCTGGGTAAAAACAACACTTGTCTCTAAATAACTTATGTCATCATGTGAAATTACTGAAAGTAATAGTGAACAACAATGCTCAGAAAAGTCACCTGACTCTCCGCATCAAGCGTCTGCTCTGTGTATTCTGCTGGCCCGGATGGCTCCCCTGGGCCCTCAACTGGAGGTCTGGATCCCAACTCAGCATGAGAATCTATACAATTCAAAGAATATGTCTTAAAAGTTTTAAATAAAACACGATGCTGCACATACTTCTAAAATGTCTAGACAATTTCTCTAAATTAAGTCTTCACAATATTCAGCTGATCAGAGGGATGAGATGGTCACCTGGGGCCACAGATGCATCCAGTTCAACGGAGCATAGAGACTCCATTGGCACGTTAATGTTGTACACATGGCTAAAGACAAGAGGCTGCTCTCGTAGCGTCTGGTTGACTGAGGAAGCAGAGGGAAACTGATCCCCCTCTGGGATCTGCCTTCTCACTCTGGTGGTTCGAACCAGCTTGTTGTCTCCTGATGGAGCAGCATGTGCAGCACCCTGGAGCGAGAGACAACATGAAACAAAACACATTACACGTTTTGTGGACTCAGGGGATTCAGGTATGTTCTCTCTTTTTTTTTTTTTTTTTTTTGTCCTTCATATGACAGTGCATTTACAAAATGATGGAGTAACGACAAAGAAAAGAGCCCAGGGGTATAACAAACAAGGCGACAATAAAATGCTAAATCTGAAAAATGGTGTTTGCTGGCTGTTACACTGACAAAACTATTTTCAAATAGAGAAACGGTAATCTCCAAAAAGAAGTGGTGACAGTTCTGCATTTAAAAGCTAGGCTTCCTGACTGCCAAACTAAAATGTATTACATAAGAAGCAAGATCCCATCATATAGAAGTAATCATATATCTGCAAAAGTACCCCAGTACCCCATTTAACCTTTCTATATTGCAATTTAATTTAAGTTGCATTAAAAAGTATTTAAACTCTGAAAAATGTGATGTTAATGTTCATTAAGAACAACTGGATCAACTCTTTGTATAACCATATTTTCAAGAAATTACAGCTGAAAGTCATTTGGGGTACATCTTCTTCACCAACTTTCAAGAGACTGAGATTTTTGCTCAACCTATTTTTTTGCAATTCAGCTCAGGCTCATGGATGAACAATATATATGAACAGCAAATCTTAAATCTTACCATCAATTACAAATTAGATTAAAGTCTGGATTTAAATACTGTGATCTGAGATCGGGTGGCATGTTTTGGGTTGCAACCCTGCACTGTAAAAATTAAACACCTTAACTGGGCTGGCAACCCTGTATTGATAGACCAGCAATACAATACTTTGTATTGTATTGCGACTTGCCACCAGAATGGAGATGCTGGAGATAGACCAGCAATACAATAAGCCAGTAAGATTGAAGAATTGCTTCATTTTTTTCTGTAAGAAAACTGAGCATATTCAGTACACCAACATGTCAAGATTTGAATAACTCCACGTCGTTGCAGTTTGATTTCAGAATGATTGCCATTTGAAAGCTTTGAAGCTTGAATCAAAAGTTTTTCCCCTTTTTTCACCTATGAATGAAAGGATTTTGTATTATTTGTGGTCCAAATGGACAAAACATAAACCCTTTCATGTCTTTTCAAACTGAAGTGCATTTGAAGCTGAAAATGTATTGCCAACCAAAGAGCAATCCTAACAAGTGAGCTTCTCCCACTTATAACAGATGCACTGCAGTTGCCAAGCACATATTTTGTTTGCCTTGATAAAAGTAAATTCATATGAAACATCATCTGCACTAAAAGATGTTCCTACTTGACACATGCTGCTTGAATTCTAGCTTTATAACTTACAGCAGTAATGTGGTTTCTGAATCCTATTGACTTATTTACACCATCAATTGTGGAAACATGTAGAAATTTTCTCAGTAAGCACATGCAAACCATTTTAGCAGTACATTTAAGGACTGTATTTAACAATTTTGACAGATCTGGGCTGCACACAGACCAATTTAACACAGAACCCTTTTATGTAGCCTGACTGTAACAATAAATGTGGAATGTGGTTTACACTTCACAAAAAATGCAGACATTTGGGTGAACGCAAATGTTGCTCTAAAATTGGTACGTATTATCCAGATATAATGGTGTTAAAACCAACAGCTAAATTCTGGTTCAACAACTGAAAAATGCCTGCTTTTCAAAGGTGCAATAAAAAAATTATTTAGAACAATAAATATACATGTTGCCAAAAGTCAGAATTTGTATGCCAACTATAGATTTGATCTTGGCTTAAAAAGGATTGGATACAAAACAAATAACTATAATGGGGTATTATATTGTAACGCCGCTAAGTCAATTTTACCTGTAGTGCAAAAAGGAGAGCAAGAGCTAACATTGCTGTGAGCTCTGTGGTCCAATGAAGTTGCTTTGATTCTGGCATCCTTGCAACACACTTCACCACTGTCCTCCACTCAGACCTATTAAAGAGTAGAGGAAGAGAAAAAAGAAAAAAATGTTATTTTCAATTACATTTTCAAAGAAAGCAATTAGTACAATGGCCTTTATGTGTCTGTACATGAATACACTTGTTACTGTACAGATCCTGAAACATAAATTCATATCTTTGTGCAAGTGATGAGCTGAAAGCTTATCCTTTATAAATATAAAAATAAATGCCAGTGATCTTATATATATATATATATATATATATATATATATATTTAAAAAATTACATTACAAGTAAAACTAAAAAGAAAAAGAAATATTAAGCACTCAGCTAAGAATTTCTTTAAGATATTTCACAGAGCGATATTTGATCATCTCACTTGGGAACGAGCTGGGATGAGGCTACTGGTTGAATTTCCTATGTCATACTGGAATCAGTGGTGAGTCTTTCAAGAAGGGTGCACTTAGGAACTTCATTCATTGCTGTTCACCACTCTATTATATATCCACAATAAGCCAGCTCTGCAAGGCACTGTTACATTTGATTAGGTTACTTATCAGAAATATGAAGAATTAAAAAAAATAATCTGTTTGACCATAATCTTATACTTGTTAGAAGGAAGTTGCTTTTAGCAGCATAGTTAAAAACTAAAAATGACAGCTTTTCCCTAAATGTTTGTAAGTTTGGGAGTGTACCATATTTCACACCAAGTTTGACAAGTCTATTGAATTATCACATTTTAAAAGAATAAATAACATTATAAACAAACGGAATCAACATTTCACAAATAAATTTTAAGTAGAATTTGAATAAGTGTCTGTTCAGGATAAAATAATTCATTTCAGCTTTAACCAGTGTAAATATTTTAGATTTAAACAAGAGATTGTGAAATGTGGCAGTAACTCATAAACTTTAAAATACACCTTCAGTCCTGCCTGACTTTATTTCCAATTTCATTTTAAAAATAACTTGAACCTTTGCTTAGAGCTCACTTATTTGAATAAAAAATATGCAATATTCATAAATGTAGGTATGATGTACATTGGCAACGTAACTACACAGATTTCCTAGTCTCAGACACACATATAATTGTACTGATATTGCTATTGTTAACAGGTTCCTACGCAATCTATTTTGGGTCATTAATACAGAATTTCAAACAACACTTGAAATAGTTTTATTTGAAATACAGCTACAAAATCAAAAGAAACATTTGATGGTGGTGCGTCCAATGCAATCTTTAGTAGGCCTATGTGCCAAATATGAATCAATGTACATCTTAACTGCAGGACGGCACTTAAGGTAGTTTTGAAACTACCTTAAGCCTAAACTGGGTAATTTAACGGCCAAATCTGAAGCTCCAAATTAGACATCAACTTCGGTTTTACTAGCCAGGTGTTGTGATATACTGTACATGCAAATAAGAAACACAAAACTTGTTCAGGTCCTCCATCAGGAATACAAATTCAAAAGTGATAATTTTGAGTTGATTGGTTTGTGTCACTAGAGTACAAAAGCATCAATCAAATTAAACAGAATATTTATATTGAGGACATTTGATAGTGTTTTTGAATGAGATTTGAAGCAATCTCATTCCCAGCTCCCTTCAGATTAACCATGTTTGTGTGTGTATGGTGGATAAGAGGATCTGTGATTTGAATTGTAGAAACTGTTTTTATTATCTCAACAGTGCATCTCATGTTGGTAAAGAAGTCTGCTTCTCTCAGCTGGAGCCTTTTGTGAGAGCAAGATGGAAGGCATCTTATCCCACCTTACAGGTTCAGGCTTCAGTGTATTTGCACATAAATAAGAAACAGCCAGGTTTACAGTGCTAGAGCCAGGTATCCTTATAAGATTGTGTCATTCAAAGAATTTCTTTGTCATTATTGCATACTTAATGCCTCAGCTTTCCTACCTACATGCTTTACATGTTAGCGTAGGGACACGTTACTGCTCTTTTTTTTCCTCAGTATTACATATTTTGTTCCATAAAAACAAGCAAAAAAAACAACTAAATAATTGCATATAACTGATCTAGCTAATATGTTACCACACTGCTAGTTTTACAGATGACTTTGCCCTTGCTAAAAAGGACTTCAACCCAATGGTCTGTACCCACGAGATGGAAAATGTTTCACTACCCCGCAAGCATGGAACTGTGATCTGACACCACAAGAGTCATTTATCTGCCAAATTCACCAAGCAAAACACTGGGGATGTAAATGATGGGATGAGGTGGGCAAGACCAACTACAACCATCCTGTTAACAGAATGGTTGTTCTGTCTTTGGGAGAGGCTGGGATGATAAATGGTTCATCATACATTTTCTGTGAGACGTATAACAAAAAATACAGAATTTTAAGATCAAGTGCAATAATGTGAATTATATCATTTTACAGTTCTTCTCTTTTGATTAAGATAAATGAACATCTTGTGATATAATCTTTAATTTATCCATCCATCCATGACAAAGTGGGCAACTTCATGTGACAAGACAATGAAATCCCAAATAATCATAAAGGCATGCCAAGTTTTCACAATACTTGTCATTATGACTTAAAAATAGTTTTGCAAAGGCAGTTACAAAAAAAGTTTAAAAGAGGTTGAAAGTCACAAGCTCATCAAACTGGATAATGGAAGAGGCTGATGCCCACAAACATTATCGCTAAAGGTTAGATGAGGTTTTTCATAGAGGCTCAATTAGGAAGAGACCCACTCATTTCAGCTCAAGAGAATCAACATGCTCCAGGCATTAAAAGCTGGCTTTGAATACTTACGTTTTGCAGCAGTAAGTGCACATGCCCTCAGAAAAGAACACAAGCCAGCATAAAGCCAAATGCTCCGATCTACACAGCCTCAATGCCCTATTATGTTATTTTGTTTTATATTTAAAAATACATTTAAAAATGCATGAGATATGGGAAACAATTAAATGGAAAAATAATTATATGAATAAAGACATTTGATGCGTGTATGACTGTGCTGTTAGTCAAAACTGGAGGTTTTTTCGTTCTTAAGTACAAAAGAACAAAAAGAAGGCTTACATAAGATACTGTTGGCTCTTTTAGTTTATTCACAACTACATTTTTATAACCTGGGGAAATACAAAGTCAGGGTATTCAAGATCCTATTGAAAGTTTGCTGTCACATCAATCACAGGTGATTTCTTGGGAGAAACTGAATGGCTTTGCCTCCCTCCAAGGCTAAAATAAAACTGCTTGTTCATATTAGAACAAAAAACATCAGTGCTTCTCTGTAATGTCACAAATGAAGGTGAAAATTATTCTGCCTGCATTAAAGAACCTCCTTTAAAAAATAACTCAGACTGTATAATGACTCACAAAAGACCCAAAGGCTTAAAAGTCAAGTAGAAAAAACTTTGATCTTGTCTTTTTTACTTATTCTTCTATGTTTAAGGAAATTTATCCCTGAGCTGTCTTGGTATGGCAAAATCTTTCATCTTCAATGTGATTAAGGGACCAGCGACGAGATATGAATAAAGAATTATATCTGAGAGTGCAATTACAAAGTGACAGTAATCCAATTTTCTGTCACCAGGTACACAGAAGAAGAAAAAAAAAACTACACTAAAAAAACATTAGTTGTTCATGGTAGACAGAAGAGCAGAATAACAAGAATAAATGGTGAATACCAAATAACTGTAGTGATGATACAAGTTGTCCTATCATTTAGCATAACAACCTATCAAAAGAAGATGAAACAAATAAAAAAAGGTGACCAGCAACATTATTAGTAACAAAGTACCAAATTACTACATTTCACACAAAAGGCGAAATGCATCCTCCACACCCCCCACCAGTCACGTCATGGCAAATTTGAGTTGCTATCATCTGGAAAGAGATTCATACAGCCTAAGGCAAGAACAACTGATAAAAGAACAATTTTATTACTTTATTTGGAAAAATTAAAAATTTGATGCGGGACAAAAAGAAGGTAATACGACATGAGAAATGATCACACCATTTATTCCACTGTTGAGTTTCTTAAACATAAATATGGCTTAATCATGATTGAGGGAAACTTTTTTTCATATGCTTCTCCATCTATTACTGACCATCTTTTAAAGATAAAAACTTAAGCAGCCAGCAAGATTCTCCCATCTGTTAACTTTGCTTAGATCACCAATTTGATGCCCGTGTTCAGTCAAGCATCAGCGGTGCCTTATGTTTCCTTTCATAATCATCACATTTAGACACATTGTTAACTGTTTAGTCAAGCTTGCAGAATATTTCACATAGAACTGAATTTTCTAATAAGTCCACACTTACAAACATGTTGTATGAAGAGCTTCATTTATGCAAATTTTAATTGGCAATATTATCTCGCGTCTACATGCTAACTTTCTCATTTTTTTATTGAAATTTTGAATGCAATGAATAATAAGTTTCTATTTTGCCACATTATAAAATTTGTATGCCTCATTGCAGTCTCATGGGGCTCAGATGGTGTGGGAGTCATTTATTAAATACAGGCTTGGTTTTGTTATTCATGCCCGGTTAGATTTGCATATGCAACAGTCACACCATGATGCTTCTACACCTTTTACTCTGAAAAATATATACCAGGCACAGCCCACAAACTATCCCTAATGAGACAAACAGCGAGGTATTAGCCAATCTACCATTTTGATTCACATTCCTAAATTATCTGAGCCTTCAAAGTTCCACATAAATTAATAATTTATGCATAAACCCTGGATATTTCTGAAAATTGTGTTTTTATGTTTATAATATTTAGCAAATGATGTAGCTGAAAGTAATCATGGTAAAAAGAATAATATGAAATACTATGCAGAAAGATCCCGAGCTGGGAATTGATCCCAGGACCTTCTTGCTGCAAGGCATCAGTGTTACCTACTGCACCACTGTACAGCCCCATAATTTCATAGGATTAATTATTATGAGACATAATTTTATTAAACATAAATCATGAAATAAAAGCAAAATAGCAAAAATGTAGATGGCGCACTCTACAGTAATCTGAACACTTGTCACTAGTCACTGATGTCTGAGCAGCAGCTGGCTTTCTGCTAACCTTATTTTAAGTTTTTATTTGCGGAACAACTTTTTGACATTCCAAATTATATTCGCTTTTCACATTTTCTAATGTTCAAGGAGTGGTGCTCTTTTCCAGGCAAATGGAGACAGAGGTGATGTAAATGCTTAGTAATGAGACCATTTGATGCACTAGTGTTTTGTTATATGTTCAATGATATACTTAGCATTTGCAAAAGAAATATCACAAATATCCAGAATTTAAAAATTCTGAACAAGATTAAAGCTTTTGAAAGAGTATGTCTTTCTGTCTCAAAAGGCCATGCATTCAAAATAAAAAAAAATAACAAATTGTGACATCATCCTTATACAAGTTTTGCAGCGGACTTTAAGACTTGTTACTCTTTTGGAGATGTTTGGATCAAGACATTTGATTGTGTTTCTTGAGATTTGCTTTGCCTGTTTCCTTCAACAGCTTCACAGTTGCATGGCAACGAACAACAGTTTAAGTCCCTTGAGAAATCAGTGGATGCTATGCAAAGGTGCACATGAAGTACATAGAGATGAGGGTAGAAAGATTTATTTAGACGAGAGAATTGCGGAAAAGAGAAAAAGTTGCTTCTTTGTTCTGTCTTCAGAGCCTCAATCAGATCACTGGACGATGTATGAATTAATGAGCAAACCGTAGAATTTCAGTGCATCTCGGTATTATGTTTCACAGACGAATGTCTAGAGAAACCATCCAATATTCTCTTGTCTGAATTAGCAGCTTTGTGTAAATGAAAAGCAAGTAAAGTGCAAGTAAAGTGCAATTCTTCAAAACTTGGAGAATTTGTTCAGTTCCTCAAAACATTCATGAGCCATATCTATTTGGCAGAAGATAGTTTCATTGTCATTTTGAGGAATAGACAGCACTCAGTATGGGCATCCTGACTGGTCTACATCTCTGTAGACCCAACCTCATCCAACTTCAATACACCTTGTGTTTTGTTATATCTCTCTATTAGAATCAACATAAAGTTTTTCAGCAGTATGAGATATAGTACTTTTAATATTAGTGAACGGCCATGGCTTCGGTGCACCGGTGAAG
This sequence comes from Alfaro cultratus, assembly GCA_903066825.1. Classification (NCBI taxonomy): domain Eukaryota; kingdom Metazoa; phylum Chordata; class Actinopteri; order Cyprinodontiformes; family Poeciliidae; genus Alfaro; species Alfaro cultratus. The sequence continues at coordinate 61,493 of CAEFZX010027519.1, read as the reverse complement.
TTTGTCCGCTCATGATCCTGCAGTCAACTCACCACCGTTCCTTCATTACACCACTTTTGATAAATACGGACCGCTGCAGATGGAAACAACCTACAAAATCCCCAGCTAACAATGCACTGATATAGTTGCATTCGTCAAACTTGCTCAAATTTTTATCCTGGCTCATTTTCTCTTCATCTAGCACATTAACTTTGCGGTGTGGACACAATGTTCACTCCCACTAACAGGTGCCATGAGGGCCAGGTAAGTGTTATTCATTTCACCTGTTAACCCTAAGTACTGTACAATAGAAGAGAAAATGGCATGAGAATATCAACGTTTCTTTTTTTTTTTTTTTGGCTGTATAAACAAAGGCAGACCCTGAATTCATCTCTTCCCACACACACACACACCTCTTGATCATAGTATTTTCGTGTGTAGGTGTATGTATGCGTGTTTAGGCAGTGTGGGGCCCACAGGAGATTAACATCCCAGTTGGATTACAGAAGAGAAACACACTGGAATGCTTCATTAACTCTCATTCTTACATTGTGCTGCTTTCATTCCATGGCTGCAAGGCTTTTTAAGACTGCTGCCTTCTGATTAAGTGTTTGCTGTCTGCCCAGTAGACATATGTCTCAATCTGTGTACATGGTCTTTCTCCTACTTGGGTCCCTATTGGGACTCTGTGGGAATGGATAAATCAGCCTCGGGAGCAATTGACTGTCACTATCCCTTTACGAGACTCACGATTAGGACAGCGAAAGTGCTCATGAGGCAAGCTCCACTAAGGTCCTGCTGCAGTGGTGTCGCCGCAAGTATATCCCCAGCTGCTGAGATGCAGTTGCTGAGAAAGGCACCGCGATCATGAGCAGTCAGCGCAAAAGACGCCATCAAGTGCTGCTTGTGGTTTAAGATGCTGCAGGCTGATGTCGATCCCAGGCCTGGATGGTTACCAGAGGGCACAAAACCTCCATCTGCTGAAATGTTGTCTCTCCTCAGCAGCTTTGCACTCAGCAAAGAGGAGGAGGATTTTCTGCAGAACTCGCACTTTTGCTTTCTCAGGATTTTAGTCACCTTTCTCCGAAAAATCACCTTAGGTCCATCCTGGTCTTGTCCCTTTTTTCTGTTTGCCACTCTCATTTTTCATTATCTGTTCTTGCCATCTCTTTTTATCTTTTTGACAAGGTTTTCATTTTCTTTCTTTGACAGAGGATTTTCTTGATCCCCGTCTCTAAAGTCTTTTTGTCACTTTGCACAGTAAATCTGTTCACTCAGAGACGCTGATTTTTAAGCTCAGAGTCATCCGCTGTGGAGGGTGGAAAAAAGTATTCTGTCTTTTCCACATCTAGTTACAGTATCCCTTTTCTTTCTTCTGCAGAGGCCTTGTTATCCCCTTCTTGCTTGCCCTATGAAGGAAAAGCCCTAACCTTCATTTGCACAGGTTAATGAGCAGCCACCTCAGCATGAACGTAAAACCAATACCAAGCCTTCTTGCAGGGGTGATTGCTCACACTCTCTCTCTCGTTCACATGCTCCTTTATTCCTTCTCCATCCCTGCATCTCAGTTTCTTTCTCTCAATCTCTTCCTACCCTCTGCACCTTGTAAATTGGACTCTGGCAACATTACGATGCCTTTCTCATTATTCTCATCACTCTGGCCAAATTGCCTTGTCTTTCAGGACCATTGGGCTCTGTTCATTGGCTGCTCCCTCAACCTAAGGGCTGTATAAGTCTTTGTCTCCCTCCATCTTTGGGCTATTTCTGCACAAAGAAAGGACCAAAAATGGATTCAGTTTAACAGCATAAGGCAAAAGCTATTGTCACTAACAACCACACACCATTTCACACTGCACTCTCTGATCCATTTACGTATGAAAATGGAAACAAACATGTATGAGAAGATCTGAAGTAACCTGTTAGACAAAACTGAAATTAGAATATGGTGATATTTGCATTTATTGTCCAGTATTTAGTGACTACTATTGAGGAAAATGGATGAAAAGACAAAATCCTACCTAGAAGCTCACATAGATAGATAATAATCCAAGATAATCCTCTGCAAATCAATCAATCAAGTGTATGATCAGTTGATTGTGATGTAAAAGAGCACTGTTACATTGAGTACAGCCATTAGATACATGTTGTGGGCATATTTAACATCTTCTTACAAAAGTTACTGGAGATTTGACTGATTTTGGAAAGGTCCAGTTAACTCAGCTGTAATCAGCAGTCTGTCAGCAGACTTTTGCCAGCCTGCAAGTGTGTGTGACTCCATGTGGTGCCCTCAGTGTTAATGATCCTGCAAAGGTGCATCCATCTGCTCCATCTACATTCATTCATTTTTTTACTAAAACTATTTTTTGGTTATACCATCATTTGATTCAATAACAAATGCAGTGTTTCTCTTTGTGAGATTTTTTTATTTCAGGTTTCTTCTTCTTGGCCAGGCCTTTGAGTATTTTCAATCCAGTTGTATCTATTTTAGAATTGGAAACAAAATGCAAAATGCTCATTACATAGTCAGAATAATCCCTTCTAGGCTAATAGAGCTGTATGTGTTGCCAGGAATATAACACTGAATTCTAATTATGATCTTGTTTTATGCCTGTTCAGTTCCAACAATTACTTGTATTGTAGAGACCCACTGCTCCTCATGGTGCCCAAAGCCCAGAAGAAGAAGAACTGTTGTTTGGATTAGAGACTACGATTAGGACTAAGGCGTGAACTGAGTTTAGGTTAGGTTATAGGACTATAGAGGCAATGGTTAGGTTTAGGGTAAAGATCAGGTGATGACTGCCCACCATCCTGTCATCACTGAAAATAAAGTATATAAAAAAAATAGATAACAGATTGGATGCTCACATGAGCATAAGAAATTAAAGAAAACATAAATAACTCAAGTATTGATTCTACACAAATGATCTTAAAAGCAATAAAATTGGTGAGGAAACAAATGAAAAAAGGAAGAGCAAACTAAAACATGGCTGAACAAATTCCATTAAGAACAATTATGAAAAAGGGCTTGAGATTGGCTCAATAAAATTAAAATAAAAGAAAGACAATCCAAAATAGGATGCTTATAAATGTGAAGACTGAAGGTAAAAGGCTTCAGTACTTTTGAACTAAAGCAGCTCTGATTTTGGAGAAACTGAAAAAATCTTTCACTGTTTACTGCAGCTGAATGCCAGTGGGCTCGTCTACTCTCTGATAATTCAATATAAGGCTTTTTGGTAGTTTATTTAACATTTCAAAACCATCTGCTGGTCATTTATTTCAAGACGAAATAAAAAAAAATAGAAGGTTTCAGGACAACCACACCAAAAATAGCTTTAGAGTTCGTTTTAGTGGTCATCTCCTGTACTTTCTTGCTTTGATATTCCTGCTACTTCAGCTATTTCAGGTAGAATGCAGGATTGAGCAAAAGTCTTGAGTCAGACCTAAACGTCTCATATTTTGCTAAGAGAAAGTAATTAAAATGATTAAACAATGTGCAGAAATGAGCATGAAAGTTTATATACTGTGTAGTGGGATAAAAAGTGTAAAATTCAAAGTTTGCTTCAACATGCTGTATGGTATATCGCTTTTGCCCTCATGTCACTATATGGTTTTATTTGATTTCCATATTTAGGCTTCATCCGATCCTTTAAGACTCAATGTTTAATGCTTAATGTGGGCAATCAAGTGGTTCAGAAATTAGCAGTTAAAAGTAGGTTGGACAGCCATCATTTGGAGACACTCAAAGCATTTATCAAATCCATATGCATCTACATAACATGGTTTGTCATAAGTACGATTATTATTGGGTTAATGTCAGTGAAATATAAGTAGAACTTGTATAAATTTCATGGCAGTAAAACATAGATTTCGTTGTTGAGAAAACAGTATTTCTAAGTGCAACTAATGACAGTAAATATGAGCATTAAGCAAAACCAACAAACAAGTTTTTATTCTTTTTTTACCTGGAAATGAAGAACTAGCATTAGTACTCATAAGCATAAAGAAACTGAATGATCAAAGTAATGAACAAAAAAGTATTTGACTCTCGAATATTTTGGTAATGGAGAAATTGGAAGGCAGTAGAATCAGGATCCAGTCAGGATGATGAGCTGCCGAAGGACAGTTAACTCTTGTTTGAAAACCTTTGAATTAACTCGAATCTAGAAGCAGATATATCCACAGAAAATTCCTAAGGTCCTTAAAGAAACCCAAACCTAATTTTATGATACTTAAAACAAGAACATTGTCACTGTAACTATATCGACCTTGTGAGAATCAAATTTATAATCACTGCACAAAACAGAATACTCATTTAAAAGTTTAACATAATCATGAATAATAATCAAAGGTTCAAAAGCAATCACAAAATGTATTTTTGTGATTGTATCTAGTTTTCTCATTTACAAAAAAACCTGTCTGAATAACATGAATTTTAACAGTACTATTTAGACTCAAGGTCTCAGCTCTGCTCACACTGCATGATAACATTAGTATTCTCTTTCCTACTTGAAATGGAGATGACTGCATGTACTAAGGAGAAAATAAAGGGTTAAAAAATGTCACATCTATGAGGGTTGTACAACACAACACAAGGCAGATACACAATGCTGGAGGGGATTATAATAATTACTATCAGTTTTTTAAGAACATCCTTTCCAATAACCCTGAGATATTTTGTAGTGGCAGTCCTACCAGTTTCCTTCTTTTCTTCATTTGTCTTGAACATGTGTAGTAATTAGAATCAACTAAGCAGCACAGGAAATCTTTATCAGCCTTAGTCAGAGGAAGTTATAAGAAATGCAGATTTTTTTCACTATCCCTTATGTGAGAAATTTCCTTAGAAATTTTACCTTTTTTTTGCATTTTCGTCATACAAACCTGCATACATACATCAAATAGTGTATAACATTTGCCACCATTTGTAGAGATCTGCCAATTTTCTCTAGCTTCACTCAGTTCTCTTCCCCTATCTTTTTGTTCAGGCATGACCTTAAAAAAATACATCAAAAACCTCCTCTCTGTCACCTTGTGAGCTGTTGTGTGTTGGTCCCTCTCCAAATCTTTCTCATGAGCCTCTCCTTTCATCTTCCTCTTTCAAAGGCTTTTGTCTCTTGTGAGACTGAAATGACAACACATTCTCCAGTATCTTTCATATGCAATAAATGGGGAAGGAAGAAATACATAATCCTTTTTCCACCTTTGGTGTCTGCCGTCTGTAGCCTCTCTTATGTGATTTAAAAGGCGAGCTGAAGTGACACAGAAATGCTATGACAATCCAATACCATAAGCCGTTCACTGATGATAAAGAAACTACAAGGGATCAAAACAATTGACATGTACTTGTGTTAAGGCTGTCTAAAAGATACCAGGAAAGCAAGTGAAGAAGAAGAAGTGCTCCCTGGACTCAGTGGGAATTGTATTTAATTACCAAACAAACAACTCAATGGCAAAAAAAAAAAGAAAAAAAAGTTACTTTAAAGCACAAGTTGTGATGTTTTATTTTATGACTACTGACAGAAAGTACCAGTGATTCTTTTCTCCTTTACTGTAACATTTTTAAAGTATTGTTTAGTTGGAAACCGATAACTACAAAATATTACATTTTTGTTTATTTATAAATATCCTTCAGAAAACTGAAAAAAGTCAATTGAATTGAGATACACTCAAAATGTGACGCTTGCGCTATCAGCAATCTCACCACATAATTTGGGACCACTGGCAAAGATGTGTAAAGAGCTTGAAACTGTCTACATTTTTATTGCAGTCTCCATAAGTTCATATTTCTTACAAACTAAATCAATTTCAGAATGGAAAAAGGCAGGAGAACATATTAACCAAACATATGTATAGATCTTAACTAGTCAATTAGTCTTCGTTTGTTAAGGTGTATTTACACCAGGAAAATCCTCAGGTCAGACTCTGGAGAAAATCTAACTAGGAAGTCCTACTAAAGTTTTTTTCTGTTGTGCACATTTGTGCTTTTACTACAACTGCAACACCATTTCAAATCTCAAGAGCTATTATACCATACTTGCTTTGCAGTGGAATTTCTAATTTTGGAAACACACGCTGTGAGCTGAATGAGAAAGATGCTCTGCCTGCCCTTACCCACATCATGCTGGCAACGACATCAATAAGCCGAAAACAGATCAGATTTCAGTACAACTAATACATGCTGCACTAGCGGTGGCAACACTGAAGGGTTCATTTTCACTAAGATGCCCAGCAACGGTGGCATGTGAAGTCCAAAAAGGCTTCTGTTTTCAGTGGTTGGTTTGGATCGAGGCCCGTCTGTAAATACACCAGAAGGGAACTGCACCAGTTGGTTGAGAAAGGGTCCGAGGTCACCTCAAAAAGTGGGTCTTGTTCCAGTTGTTTGGTCTGCACCAGGTTTCAGTGGAGTGTATTCACACATAAGGGAAATGATCTTCCCACACAAGCAAATCAAACCAATAAAAAAGGGTAAAGTTTGCTTTTGGTTTCACTTTGGTTTTTGATAAAAGAAAAAAAAAAAAATCTTAATTTCCTTGAAAGTAAGTTGTGTTAACTGTGTTGTGTTAACATTTTTACTTCCCAATAAACATACACTATTAGGATGTTATGCTTTAGGGGGGATCTGACCTATAACTGTCAAAGCAGTTTGCTCTTACACCAGCTGGCCTTTGCACATTACTTTACTGGGACCCATGAAATGAGTGCGTCGCTTGTAAATATTATTCATTACCTTTAAGGGATTTGTTGGACGAGTGCCCAGTTACATATGAACATTTTAAGCTTTCATGAGTTCAAGCACAGCTGGAGACACAAAGGCAGCCCTGCTTTGGTCATCTTGAACTCTTCAGAACCCAGTGACTTCATGATCAAGTGAGACTGATCATAGCAAAACAAATATTTATGAAAAATAGACAAATAAATTGTGCCATAGCTGTATCTGTATTTATTTATTGTAATTTATACTTTTACAAATAGGAAATTGAGAAATAGAATATGAGTGAGTAATATATCTGACTAGGAAGTTAACAAAACGCTGTGAAAACGTTCCACACGCACTGCATCTTATATAGAGAGATCAATGTAAATTTTCTTGTACAGGATTTGTAGAGATAATTAGCTTTTGAATCATTCAAACAGTAATGTTTTAAGGAAATATCAGGTACTTAAGAAAAAAGGGAGAGCCAGTTAAGACATCCTCTATTGATCGTGCTAACTTTAGGTCAAATGGAAAACCCTTAGAGTTGGGGAAATGGGAGGTCAGACTGAAGGTGTTATCTTTGCTACATCTCCGTTCCAGGACATCTGATTTTGATGCTATCAGTTCCAAGAATAGCCTGGTCAAGAGATGATACAAAAGGTGCTCTTCATTAGGAGAGAGCCTGCCACAGTGAAAGACAGCTCTGTCTGTTTTCCACTGCAGAGATGTAACAGAGAAAAAAATAAATAAAGCAGAAATATAAAAACATCCAACCGCTGAGGCTGCAGCTATAAATAAAATGACGGTCCCTTAAAGAATTGTTGTTTCCAATAATTTTTTAGTGCTCTTTCTGCCGTAGTAATACTGTCATGCATTGTTTGCATCATGCTTTACAATTATGTGTACAATGTGTGGATAGTCCTTGGCAAGACAAAGTGTTACACATAATTCTAAACAAAAGAAAAACTAAAAAAAAATAAAATCCTTCACTTTATTTGGCTGCTTCCAGCAGACCTCAAAACTATTTAGATTTAAGGACAGTAAAGTTTATCTGTCTATATGATAGAGACTTATTTTCCGTAGCATTGCTTTATTCTGTTTCTCCATCTGACACAAGACAAATCACTGGGACAAAAGCCACATAATCACATAAGCCACAGTATTATTTCCACAACACAATATCTAAAGACTGTGCTTAGCTGTGATACATGTTTGCATAATCTTTCCAAATATGTGTTAAAATTTAATTAATAGTACCAATAAAAAGTGCAAACATGTAATCAAATACAGCAGACATGACGGTGCAGTTGTGTATTTTTGGGCTGCAGTTTTAGATGTCCACCATCCCCTGATCTTGTTGCAATAATCAGCACTGACACAGGCAGGCAGACTATAATCCCCATTGATTAGAAACCTAAGATCAAAGGCTTCCACTGCTGTCGCTCTCACCTCTTCTCTCCGTTCAGCGCAGACTTGTCTCTTTCCCTGCCCTCCGTCTCTCCATTTATCTTGGTCTTTTCTCACTTTTAGGAAATGCGTTTATAAATAACTTTTTTTTTTTAAAAAACAGTTGAACTGTTTAAAGAAAAATCACATTTGACAAGGTGGCCATTTTTTCACGATTTTTTGTTTTGTTTTATTTTTTCCAAAAAAATATGTACTTGCAGCATTAACAGAGTAGAATAGAAATATCCTTTCTTGTCATTCAGTGGGTTCAGTTCAGGAATAGCAGAAACAAAGTGAGAGACAAATTTAAGCTGTTAGCTTGATGATGGATTCGCAACAAGCTGATCCAGGAGAACACTCATATGTTTTGCGCTGTGTCATGACAGAAAGTGTGTACATGTCGATACCATCTAAAGTACTCTACCCCAAATCAATGCAAGAATGGCTGGTAATGATGACAGGCAAGAGCTTGAATACCTCATTCGCTTGTACTTAATCAGTTGTGTGAAAATTTTTCACATTCTCCTTTAGTTACAAGTGTAAGTAAGCAGTAAAATATGACAAGTTCAAAGGTGTACAATGATTGTGGTTTGCAGCTAACGGTGACATTTAATAAATGCAATTAAATATGCCACAAGATATTTAATACACTACACAACAAATAAACAAGTGCCATCTGGTGTTCAAACAGTGCGAGTGTGAGGTTATTTTTTAAACTAGGGCGGGGAATTTTGCACTACTTTTTAATTTAAAATGGTTCAGGACAAATTCATTTAACACAACCAAGATACATCTGTAGATAGTTTTGTAGTTAAAGGAAGCTTTTTGTCTGATGTATGGCCAGCAATAAGTCGTGGTTGATTTAAGGTCTTTAAAAAGAATTATAAATAAATAACATTTTTATATTTAAAATAAGTGAAAATATAATTTCTCTGCTTTTAATTAGATCCATTAATTTAAAATTAAATCCAAATCTTCTGATAATCAGAAACACTAAACAACATTCACTTAATTGTGGAAGATTAACGGATTTAAGACGAGGGCTAGTTCAGTTAGTGGATTGATGATTCCATCTGTTTAACACCAAGAGGAGTAAGAAAACAGTTTAACCAGAAGAAAGGTTGACACTGATTCAACAGCTATTTTGTTTTCTGTCCTGCTTCTTGACTCACCATTATCTTTAATTACCATCCCTCACTCTGCTACTATTGACAGCCTCTAATTGTTCCATTACAACAGTGGAGAAGTTTATTCCCTAAATTGTTAACCTGCTTTACTGTCGTTTATATTTCCAGAAAACAAATCTCTAATCAAATCAGAAGTCAAATTAAGATGTGATGATTACTTTTTTTCTAGGGTTATATGTTAAAGACCAAAACACTCATAAACTATGCTTGGTTTCTATAAAAAAAATCTATACATATATTACAGACACAGAAATAAATCTAAAACCTCTAGTGAAAACACCTATATCTGATGAATGTGTCAGTTTAATAGGAACAGTTTACAGAAGCTTCAATATCACAAAACTGTTAGATCAGCACTACAGAGAGACAAACATAAACTTTTAAATAAACCTTACAGAGATTTCTAAAGTGGACCATTTTTCTATAAAATATACAATATGCCAGTAAAACAAATCATTGCACTCTGGTATAAGCAACTGAGCTATAAATTAAATGACTGCATTAAACAGAGAGGTGATTAATATTCACATACAGTCCTGTCTGACTGTATGATAAACAGTCAGACTCTACACCATAGGCATCTTAATCCTCTTAAAAGAAGAAATAACATATTTAATGTCATTATCCATAAAAAATACTAATAAAAAACAAACATGCTTTGAACTTTCGTGCCTGGGACTCCTGATAATCTCGGATTAGAACTTGAAATCTGTGTGAATTATCTCCCTCATCCAGCATGTAATCATAACAGGTTTTGAGTCTATTTTGTCAGATCCAGGAGCTGAAAATTTAATTAACAGATTAAGATTACCAAGCTGCTTCACCCATGAGTAATTAAGAAAGGTAATGAATCACACTCCCAGTGCAGAAAGAGCAAATGAAACACAGTGATTGATTTCTACAAGAAGCATCATGTGACAAACTAAAACAGTTCAGAAATTTCTTTAACAAGGGAATCGGCTAACTATCCTACAAAATTAGCATAAATCATTAACCCTAAAGCAGCTGCTGTTTGAATTCTGCTGATTCTTTAAGTATGTGGAGTTTTAATTGTTTGTCACAAAATAATGTGGGCTGAGGATGTATGTGTAGCCCTACACTCCCATCTTCCAGCCTTCTTGTTTTGTGCAGCCACATAAACATTAAAAATATACCTACAGTCCAGAATGTATGTTATGAAGCCAGATATGTAGGTCATAAAAAGACATAACCTCTCATTCTCACTGCATGACGTTAAATAGGGTTAAACTTTTTTTTTGCTTTAGATCAGGCAAAAGTAACAATATATTTCATTTTTGTTAATAAAACGATACATTTTTTTTAATATAATTTTTATTGCATTCTTCAAGTTCAGACAGGAACATAGACACCCCCTTTTGTCTTCTACTAAATCAATAATTGAGTATTCTGTGTTATAGTTAAGGAATTTCAAAAACAGAGAGAGAGGGAAAAAAAGAGAGTGATTGAATTTCTGACCAGAATCATAACTGGTTTATTATCTGTGATCAGTAACAAATGGAGAGGAAGTAGTAAGAAAGTGACTCTCTCTTTGGCATTTCTCTCCAAGTGTTTTTTTTTAGGAGTGCATGTCATAATCGAAATAAGCTAGTCACAAATGCAAAATCTGATATTTATTCTGTATTGTAGAGTCTTATTTGGTCAAACAAAGCGGTTGCTACTGTGTGTCTAGACATCCGCTAAAAGAAGAGTTGTGCAGAAATGTTTTAGTTGCCTCGCCCTCAATGACAGTGAAAATGGGTTCTTATAAAACACTGTTGTCAAGTCACATAAGAAAATAAAGTGATTTGCAACTGAAAGAGATAAAAGCAACATTTAATAATGAAAAAAAAAAAATCTTCAGTAAAGGATTTAGTTGGAAAATAAAATTCTCCTGTACGAGGGGAACTGCTGGATTGGTTTTGAGGGTTTTCTGATGTTAAAATTAAGGTGACATGGTCTAGAGATTTGCACACAACAGTGCTTTAAACACTTCACCCCATTAGGGAATTTCGTTTTTTCCCCCCATTTGATTCAATAAATATATATTTTGTAAATGACCATAATAACAGTCCAATATATCCAAATCAGCAATATTATGCGCGTAAGGTCTAATACATTTTAAGGAGCAGTTTCCTAACACATATTATATTTTGAAGACCCACTGCTCCTACTGGGTTTATAGGTTAGGTCTAGCACTAGAAGAGACAGAGAGAGAGACCCTGCTACAGTGTCTATACATGTAGGCGTGCGTGTATGTGTGCAAAATACCTTTATTTCCGTGGGAACCTTGTTATGTTGTGACTAAGCTCCTTCTGTGTCTGCACCTTTCCAAGACAAAGGAATATTACATTAGAAGGATAGAAATTACATATTTGAACTGCTCTCTGCCTGATTTAAGAGAAAAACATAATGGAAATTATGTGAATTTACATATTGAGGTTAAGGTTACAAGCTCTGTCTCCATTCTCTCATCTTTTAAAAGCAAATATATTGAAAAGGCTCACAAACAGAAAAAAAAAATAAGAGTTCACAGAGGCCTACACGTCTACACTTTCCCCTGCTGAGATAGAAAAAGAGCACACAGAGGCTCCACTTTCAGCACAGAAAACAGAAAAAGCACTCATTTGTTTTCTTCATCTCATGTACTGCTGGGGATTTGTGTTGCAACACGCCTCTCGAGGTGCTCTCACTGAAAAACAACCGAAACAAAAAATTAAATAGTGCCCACGCAAATACAAAAGAAAGCCCTGTCTGCTCAACGCTGCTCATGTCCAGTAAGATACGGAGACATGCTTTGCTCTTATGAGCTCTGAGGTTAATTCTTTAAAAAAAAATTCATTTAATTACCAAATTCATTTAATTTCTTCCAAGAAAGAAATCTGATTGAATCAACAAAAGGTAAGCTCTGTACTTAGTGCTTCAGACATTAAGTACAGAGTGTTGGATTTCTTTGAGAATAACAAAGAAACAAAGCAAGCAAGTCAAAATCAACAATACAAACTGTAAAATGGGGGGGGGGAGGAATGAAAACTGTGTAAAATTATGTAAGTATCTTGGAGGTAACAGGTAACAAAAAAAGCAGAATCAAATATCCAACTCATAAAGCCTGTTGGGACTGCTTACTTACAGTGGTTTAGAATTACAGAATTAGAGATTACAGACATGGATTCTTACTGATAAACCTCTAAAGGAACTTGAACAAATGACAATGTAATGTTTCTTCAGTCTAGTTCAGAGTTGTCTTGCAACTATAATTGAACACACTTTTTAATAGTTTAGAACATTTATTTGAAAGCTTCATTAAAACTGAAAAGGTTTTCTAAAGGAATAAGTTGGTATGCAGGGACAGCTGTAAGTATTTATTTTTTAAAGCTTTTAGACATGTCAGTTGTTGAAGAAAAGCTGAAAGATGCCACATACTAATTAAAATGAGTGCAGTACAGTCACAAAAACTTCAAATTGCGCTGAAATTATTAACAGAAATGTACTTTTAGAAAGCATTGTCTATAATAAGAAGGCTGCAGAGAGATGCCGTTGGTAGCACTGCTGCCTTGTCACAAGACGATTCTGGGTTAAAATCCCGGCCTGCAGTCTTTCGTGTACTCTGGGTTCTTCCTAGAGTCCTTAAATATGACCCCGCCTCTAGTCCAATAATAGGCACCTCTTCTCTTGCCACAGTTGTTAAAGTTAATTGGTTTGCTAGCCTTGACCACACTTTTCTTGTAAAATCCTCAGATTTCCCACAGTGTTGAGGTTGTGGTCCTTTTAGAAACTTAATGTTAGCTAGTTGTAGCCCTTCCAAAACCAGTTTCAATTTATTTTGGAGCACCCAATTGTGTCCAGTTCTCAACTGTCTGACACAAACTGTCACCATGAAATGAAAGGAAATTGGTTTGGACATTGGTTCATTGAAATGTTGAACCGGTCATGAACTGAAAGCTGCTAAAACACCAGCATCGTCGTCCAGAGAGAACTGCCTGAGAGAGGACAGAGTAAGAAAGAAGCTAAATGGTTTATGCAGTGGGTGACACTGACAAGTCAAATGCCTCCTGGCGAAATGTTTAGATCAGGGAACAAATTGAGCTATGAAGCCACAAAGGTAGACACATGTTTGTAACAGACAAGGCAATGCTTCAGACTTTATAAAAAAATAACAGTTATCAAGCATGATGATGGTTTTATTGTCAGTAGTGCACTGTATAGGTTATAAATGTACAATAAATACAAACTTAAACATGTATTTAAATAATTATTGCAGTGGCATGTTTTCATTCCAATCGAAAAAGGCTCAAATAAATTTTAAAGTGCCAAATTCAAGCTTATTATGAGTGTAGGTAAATTTCAGACCACAACTGTACGCAGTCATACACACAGCCACTTTTACTGTATTTGCAGTCCTACTGTGAGAATACACAGTTACATGTGGACCACTTCTTCCTCTGAGTGCTTTGTAGCTGTGGAAGCAACACAGAGAGAGACTTTTGAATGTGAATCTTATTATTCTCCTGCTGTTTATTTGCAGGACCAGGAGCAGCTGCAGGATGCCATTATTGCAAAAGGTAAGTGCAAGAATGAAAAATATAAACAGAAAGAAATGCACATATATTTTATTTTTTCTGTCTTTAGTACAACCAAGCAATAGCACCAATCCAAAGGCAGAAAGGTGGACTGAATGTGTTCTTGACTGAGGTGCAGATATCATGAAGCAAAACATGAAATAAAAACTTTGGTCAGAATTTGAAAAATCACAATTTGACAGTTATTTCTCATACAGAAATTAGATAAATTCAATATAAGTCTGAAACTCATTAGTATAAATGGCCACATGGCAAAACTGTCATATTTCCATAGCCATTGAGTCATGGAGAGATGGATGGACAAACGGTTATATGGATTGATATAAAATTAAAACATAGGTTTTATCTGAAAATTATACTGAACATTATTTATTTATAAAACTATAATAAAATATTTTTGAAAAATGAACTAATATTTAAAAAATCTCTAAGATTTAGATGGTTCTACATAATCTGTTTTATTTTCAAACTATATTGATATTTAAACATGTTAGTGATTTCTTACTGAGAAGAAGAAACTGAAAACATTAAGGTATAAAGTTCACTAGTGGTCAAAGATTCACAGCAAATGCAACCGAATGCATCACAGTACAACTTAGGGTAATTTTGCAGCATATTGAATTTAATATTAAAGAGTTGGATGCAATGTAAATGTGATTTTGCACTTCTGTATAGGATTGAACGTAAAAGACCTGAAGTCCTCAGATGTTGTTCATGGTCAGTGAAAACACAGAGAACAAAGAACGACTTAATGCATTTTACTGTCTCTAGCCTTAAATCTCAAAGTACCAAAGCCACCCGAGCCACTACATAAATCATATTGGCTTATTGAATTTAAAATATATGAAATATCACGGATGATAGATAGTTGGTATTTAGGCAAGATGGCACATGGCCATTCTTGTCTGTGTGTGTGTCTGCGTGTGTGTGCATGAACTACAGAAACAAAGCAAAAAAGTGACAAAAAGATTGAAAGACACTCACTCTATCACTCGCTCAAACACGCAGTCACAAACATGTTACTGTTCTCTACAGCATGTTTGGACTTTCTAGGAATCCGCCTCTAACCGTGATTTTTTTTTTTTTTTTTTTAACCGTAGACGATCCTATTTCTTGTTGATGCAGCAGATGGATTACCTCCCAACAGTCATTTATCAAAAGCCATACCAAAACCTGCCTTTGCCCACTTTGCACCAGTGAAAAATTGGTTCCAGACCCTCTTTTTCCACCAGAAAATAAAAATCATTTAGTGTGTCATCAAATGGGTCTCAATGCATCGTCCACTGGAGCAATTGAGAAGAAAAAGGTTTTATTTCATTGTCTGTTTCAAGGCATAAAGTGAGGAGGTGTGGATGGCAAAAGGCAGGAAGAAAACAGAAACTTGCTGTGATCATTAGTGTAAAGTGAGCATAATAGAAAACTTCCTTAGTTTCCTTTAATCCCATCAACTGGAGTTGTAGATGTTCAAACACAATTTATCAGACAGCAAAATGGTTACAAGAGTTCAAAAAATGTCTTCAGATTAAATACCCAGTCCTGAAGCCACTCTTAAAGTTAATGATTCAAAGAATTTCCTAAACTTAAAAAATTATATATAAAACAATACAATGTTCTTCCTGTGCATACAAGGCTTCTCACCGGGTACTTCGACTTCCTGCCACAGTTCAAAAATATGTCTGCAAGGTTTATTGGTTTCTCTAAATTGTCCTTAGGATCTGTCCTTCAAACCTGACTTTTGGTCTGAGTTTGACTTTATTGAACATAGTGTAATAAGACAGTAAAAGTTATATGCAAACAAAATAAATGTAAAACAAAAGCAAACAAAACAAAAGAAAAACTATAGTAAAGTAATATTTACATATATATAGAAGTGGGTAGAAGTGTGAACTTATTTTTACACCTACCCCTCTTACATCTCAAGCATCATCCAATAAGTTATCATTCATGTAAATTTGGTTTTAATAGTCTTAGTATTTTCTATATCCATATATATAACTAATAGAGTGCATTCACAGTCGAATGCCAGTTTAAACAAGCATACTTTTTAACATGTTTGAAAGACAGCAAACATAATGCACATCAGGTCTGAGTAAGTTAATATCCACAGCCGATGGCATGATATGGGAGCCTACCTTCTGTCAGACTGCCCTAGGGCAGCTGCGGCTACAATCCAATAGCTAGCCATCATCAGTGTGTGAATATGTGTGTGAATGGGAATGGCTGATTTCATTGTAAAGCGTCTTTGAGGGTCCTGAAAAGGGCTGTATATGCCTGAAGTCATTTCATTCATCTTCCAATTAATAAGCTTCTCACATCTACCTCTGTAGTTCACAGAGACAGCTAAGTCTTTGTCTGAAGGATGCACTGAGGTGAGGGCTGAAGGTCTGGCAGTGGAAAATCCAGGTGGATGATTGGGATTGCGAAAGGAGCGTGAGAGAGACAAACGCAGCAGTTCTCAATCCACTTCCTATTGACTCTCATTGCAGAGAGAATATTATCAGCATTGCAGACCTTAGGGAATATAAGCCTGGGCTTCTCCCCGAACTTCAAGAGGAACCGTTCTCTGGTCCTCTGTAGTAATCAGCTTGAAAAGCAAGAACATGATGATATGTGCTATAATAATTAGATAATGTATGAACTCCAAATGTTCTGATTGAAAATGAAGGAGATAATTAGAAGCTCTGAAGTGATCCTTGTTGTGGTGCGTCACCAATGGCCTTACTTACGGAACAAAAGAATTTACACAGCCTTTGTTGGAGGGGCCAGCGGGCCACTCTCTGGTAGTTCTAGGGGGAGGGCCAATTGGCCCCTCTCTTGTATTTGGAAATGGTACCCCAGCAGGGACCTCTCTGGGAATCCTAGCAAGATAAGAATGGAGTACTAATCCCTTAAAATTTAATGGAAGACATAAACCCGGCTTTACACTTTATAAAGAGCATGTATAAACATTGTGATAATTCTAGATAAATAGACGTGTGCATGTACGCCTATCTAAAAAGTACTCATCTGAGGAAGAAACTATGCTTCAAGAGAGAAATAAAAATATCAGATCACATCGACTTGTGTACGTTGAAAGCAAGATTAATGATCTTTGACCTGTGCTCCACTTGTTATAGTGAAATATTTTTCCGCCCTCCGTTAACTATATAAAAAAAAAAATGAAACTGACAATGAAGATCGACGTAAAAATTCAAAAAGACTCTTCACATATAACTTTGCTAGAATTAAAATCCTTAGATATGCTTGGGAAAAAATAAAATAACCACTGGGGGATGTACTATATACTATAAAAATTGCATGCTAAAAAAACTGAACGTTATTTTCAGGTTTCCAAGTACACTGCTTGCCAAAAAAAAGGTTGAAGGAACAACAACAGCAGCAGGCTTTTCACAGTGTTGTATTCAACCAAATTCATGGAAAGTTGAGTTAGAAAAGGTGCAAAACCACAGAAATAACCATCATTGTAAGAGAGACATGAGACAAAGCCTGATCAAGAGTTTGGTGGAGATTCTAAAGTAAAAACTTTGAGAGTCACTGCAAAAAAATCCACAATCAGAGATGGTATGGAGACTTCCTCGTCTGTTACTCAATCCTAAAATCTGTGTAGTCACCTGCCATGAAATGTTAAAGCACATGAAGGATTATTGAGAGGAAGAAGTGAGAAAGCAGATCCAACAAAGTGTGCTTCCTTCATATCTCAGCAGCCCCACAAACTGACTGGCTCCATGCCACATTCATGTAGTAAGTCATACAAAATGAGTCCTGGTCACCAAATACTGAATGTATTTATTGTATAACAAAGGGTACCCTTTACTTTTCAGTGGGCCACAATAGAACAATTCTGCATTAAAAGTCTTGATTTTGTTGTTTTTATACAATAATAAATTTTTTCAAGAAATTTTATTTTATATTGTCACTGCCTAAAAGCCAAATAATTTAATTTGCCACCGATAAATGACTGATATCACTATGTGTTTAAAGAATACCTATATCTGAGTTTCAATTTTCAATGAAATTACTGAAATAAATTAGCTAGTCTTCTCTATTAAGATGCATAAGAGACAAAGCCCTAGTTCTTCATTAGTTGTGTTTTTTGTAGATTTTTAAATAAGCTTTAAAACAACATGGCATAAATGTTAGCAAAGGCGGGATTGCCTTTTCAACAGCATTGTTATTCACACTTCTGAAACAGAAAATAGCACAGAAACAATCAATGAAGCATATAATTTATATGCTAATGTCATCACAAGAAATGTGTTGACATAAAGATAAGTTCTCATGTACTTTAAAAAAAACATGTTGACTTTAGCTTTGGTTCATTCATTTGATTGAACCTGTCAACTAAAAGCTATATCTTGCAGTCACATTTTAAGTACAAACAGAAATTCCTTTTCCTAAGCACACTATTTTTTTGTGTGAAATTAGTTCAGTAACACACATTAATACTTACTGAAATGTCAGTCACACACTGCATTAGAGAAAGAAAGATGTTTGCTTAATTGTTACAGCTGCGTATGAAATAAATCTTCTTTTAAGCAATACACTTCCCGATAATCTCAAAAGATGGCCCTGCTTGCCAATGAGCAAAGCTGCATTTGCAGAGTGAGAGGGAGCTTTGATAAAAGTTTTTCTATTACTTTGGCTATTCGAGCAAATCCAGTGTATGAACTGTGCATGTTTCATTGATTTCTGGGAGCCTTTTCAGACATTTAAAAATCATCTCCTTGAAAACAGTTTGCTATATTGTTGCCTTTAAGCCAGTGAGGTTTTCCATAGGAAGTAGTATTTATTCAAAATAGAAGAATGAGGCAAATATCTGTGCTTCCCACTGCTGAATTTAATACACAACAAAAAAGCGCTGAAGTGGTATTACAGCTGGTGTTTCATATATTAAAGATGTAGTGATGCAGTTATGTTGTGGGGTTGTGATTAAATTAACCCATTTAAACCCACTGGTCAAGAAATTAATTTCACTTTCAAGGACTCCAAAAAGCTTACTAATTAAATTTTCAATTAATGTTCAGCAAATATTGAAAGTTTAGAGTGTTTAGATAATACTGACTCAGTATCACATGTTTAGAGTAAATTATCACATGACCAGAGCTGTTTATATCTTGGTTGCACCTTGGCGAGAGGAAGACTGCCACAAATCTCCCAAAGAAGAGGATAGCAATGTACTGTATGTTTAAATAAACATACAACAAAGATTTTTGGTGCACATCATCTTTAAAGGGTCTAGTTATGATATACACCTTTGCATTTACACAACTTGTTTTGGTGTGTGAGCAGGATGTGTAAACATGTTGACAGTCACAATAGTGACCTGTGGGACAATACATTTGACCTAGGTACGCTTATTCAAATACATACCATATTCTTCCAATTCCAAACTTCTTCCTTTTTAAGGTTAATTTTGAGTGTGTTTCTTGATTTGCTAGACTTAGTGATGGTCAGACAAAATATACAACAATGTAGTTATGAGAAAGATGGAATCCTTACTGATTTTGGTAGTGGTGGCTTAGACAGGGATAATCCATGCCCGATTTTGAATGCTATGATCAGTTTATGGGAAAAGAGGATGATCTCCCCCTTCACCAGTCATGCGGCACTCTGTTACCACCTGCAAAGTTTATGATGAAGGGAAAACTATCTCTTAGATGTACCCTTTAAAACTAAAGCAGTTCCAAATGAGGGTACGCCACAAGATGAGAAACCGCTGGTCCACTAGAAAGACAATATTTTCACAGTAGAAATAAAGATGAGAAAGAACTACACAGAGACTGATGTCAAATAGATCAATGAGCACATGAGAGGTGTAGACCTTCATGACCTAAAGTCCTCAAGGTACAGAATCATGATCAGGTCCAAGAAGTGGTGGTGGCCCATCTCAAATGTGCACCTGTAAATAGGATGACTGTAGGTAGAAGTTTATCTTGTAACTGCTGGGTTGCCTGCTGGAACCCCCACTTTGTCTGTCAGTCACTGTGGTCTTGATCAAGAGGACAATTCACCCGTCATGCCTGCCAGTGGTAGTCAGAGGATCCGGTAGTGCCAGTGTATGACTGCCTTACTGCTGTCAAACTGCCAGGGAAGCTGTAACTACAATAAAGTAGCTTGCTGCTATCAAAATTGAAGAATACCAAAGTCACCAAATGGTGAGAAGGAGCCATACAACTGGCCTTTGAGTCCAGAGGTTGGAGTCCAGTATCCTGCAACTTTCAGGTGTGTTCCTGGTCCAACACACCTGAATCAAATGGATGACCTCCTCAGTATGCAGTCCAGTTCTCCAGAGTTCTGCTAATCATCTGGTTCAGGTGTATTGAAGCAGAGACGGATGGAAAAGATGCCCTCAATCCCTGGAGTTGAAGGCTCCTGGACTAAGTTTATTACTGTATGACAGTGAGACTGACAGATGTTCATGATTTTCAGTAATATAAATGAAGGCCTCTACTATTGATGTTATCTTTATGGTCTATGATAATGGAATAACATAACACTACAACTGACTGAAGTTCAATATAATTATACATAAACACTCAAGCACCCAAATTTACCTTGGTTTAGAATATACAGATAGTCAAATTTGTACTTTACAGAGCAAATGTTGCACTAAAGTAATGCTGTGGCAAGATATATTCAAATAAAGAAACAATGTTCAACTTTTGATCTTTTCTATTTGGAAAAAGCACTTTCAGCTCATCTTAGTAAGAACACCATATTATCCCACAGGTCACAATTGTGACCAATCATAAAACAGTTCTTAATATATTTTTCCACAATTTTTAAAATTATTTCCCCTTGATTACTTCAAAGGGCTATTAATGACATCTGATTTTAATATTTTCATGTCTGGGAAAAATTTGGGTTTAAATGGGTTAAAGAATCTTGGTCTGACTGTGCAAAGGAAGTCAAAATCAATACAAATCTCTTTAGTCTACTCACACAGTAATCATGTGAACCAGGAGATTTGCAAGACTGGGCAGACAAAGCAAAAGATAAAAGATTTTTTATGCAACAGTGGATGGAAATAAGACTGAGAGAAACACAAACAATAGATTTGCACAGGTGCACAATATCACAGAGACTGTATTTCTAAAGACACAAGAATAGTCAAATTGTAAAAATTAGCTTTTGGATTGCAAATAAATAAGAAAACGTGATCTCACACAGAATCCATCCATCTCTTCCACATTGTCTTACTTTTTTTCTGGACCGGGGAAGCTGGTTCTCATTTCTCAAAGTACATAGGAAGAAATTATCTGCACATTTTGCATTACATAGAAATAAAAAGTATGAATCAGAGAAATCAATAATTACTTATAATGTTAACAGGCTGTACTTTGAGTTAAGTGGAAATTACAATTGGGCTTAGATGAAAAGAGATATTAAGAAGCATAATTTCAGGAATTTCAGGAAAAAAAAAAATCAAAAAACCTTCAGCCTCTAAAATAGGAAATATTTTTAGCAAGCTTTGGCTAAGCTCAGAATATCTCAGGAGGATGGCTGTGGTTCATGGACTGTCTGTGTGATTAATTACTGACCAGTTGAAGAACATTTAATAGCCCTACCACACGATCATAAGCAGTAAGGAGATTTAAACCGTCTGCACTGTACATCTTATAACTGTGCACAGGAGGCCAGGGATTTCTGAAGCAAATCTTTTATCTTTTGGATTGATCAGTGGCTATTTATTTTCCATTATGGAGTTATGCCAAAATCTAGAAGGAAACCAGGTTCTCTAAAGCGCTGTCCAAGGCCGGATATTTGGACTGCATATATTTTCAGTAGGAGTTCTAGGATATACACATTCACACACAGGTCAGTGTAAAATGTTGCATCAAGTTACTAAAATAGAGATGGGCTGGCCCTGAATCAACTAAAGGAATGAAATTTGGGACATTGTTTTAATGTATGCAGCTCTGCAAAAAACTTGAGTTTAATTTAGTTCTCTAGGTTGTGTTGATGCAAAATTGTTCTGGAGGTTGTAAGAGAAAGGACTTTATAGCAGTGTTAAATACTTATGTCTTTTAAATACATATGTTTGAGAAAATATACAAATGTGCAAATGCTCGTCTTTTAGCCCGCTAATAATCCTATGTTGTGCTGCAGTCTATTTAAAATCTGAAAGTAATCTCTAGTGTTTGTCATTTTTAATTCACTCATTTAGGAAATTCTGTGAAGGTGGCCACTGATTGAAGCTCTTAGTTTCATAAATTAGATGTGAAACTCATCATTTTTGCACCCAGGTGCATTCCAGAGTTTTACTAAATGAGGGACACTGTCAATCAAATCTACAACAGACGGACATAACTGAACAAAATACAAAACCATTGTGTTCCTGTCAGAGAGTCAGGAAACATATTTCCTAGAAATATGATTTTCAAGACTCTTAAGGTTTTCATGAGTGTTAACATCAAATCACATCCTATCTTGATCTATATTTTCAGTTTAGCCACTAAAATATGAATAGATCTCCTTTTAAATGCAAAATATATTACCATCATGAGATACTTTTGGTAGCAACCAGACGGGAGAAAATGTAAATATTTGACAGAGTAATAAAAAGCAAAAAATCAATAACAGATTCTTTTATCAGTTATTTTACCATCCCGTTCTATATTTTCACGAGTTGCATTCCCTGTTCTGTGATCCTCCTCCAATGATATATGTTCTTCAGAGAACAAAGATCAAGGTTGCTGTATTGATTGTTTTTTGTTCGTTTTTTTTTTTTGTCATGAAAAAAATCTGCTGCTTTTGGTGCTAGCTTCCTAACTGAATCAGCTCCAGCAAACATTTGTGAGTTCACACACGCCCTCAGTGACAGATAGCTATGACCACATAACGTGATACTTGATAATTTGTTATTGTGGCTCTATTGATTTGTGTGTAACATGGTGAAACAAGTCTTATTCAGAAGCATTTCCACAGCCTTCAACCTCACACTTCTCTGCTCATTTACACAAAATGAGATGCTTTGTATGTTGTCTAAGATGCTGAATAGACCAAATATGTGTTTGTGATCTGGAGAGCAACGTGGAGAAATGAGAGAGAAACATGACAATGGATTCACTGTATCAGCCATACTGTCGAAAAAAGAAAAGAAAAAAATAAACACCCTGCTGATAAATAAAGCAGTACATTATTCAATCAGTAGGAAATTCTACAAAAGTCATTCTCACCAGGGGCTGATTCCAAGTCCAGTTGGTATGCCGCCAACTCAACTTAGAAAAATGGCTTTCTGCTGCCTGAATCACTACAGTAACCAAGACTAATTAAGTAAGCAGCCTCAGAGAGGTTTGGATGTCTAAATGTTTCCCTTGACCACTACAGTACTGCCTACAAGCTGTGGTTTGAATAATGGCAAACATTTGCAAGCTGTAAACACAATTTGCATACATTTAGTTGCACTTTTCAGACAGGAAGCTTGACTATGCTGTTGTACATTTTTCTTACCGTTTTAAAATCTTAAGCCATATAGATATAATTGGAAAATGTGTTCTGCCTTTGAGCTATTAAATCATCTTCATTTTTCTGTCATTTATGTAACAATAAAGGGTATTTCAACTCAAAGGAAATCTTTCTACTACTTAAGCCATTATGCTTTTAAAGAATAATGAGATCTTATCACCAAACTGGGATTTCAGTAAAATTAAACTTTCAACTGGTTTTTGCAAATGTTTGTAAAACTGTCAAAGTTTTCTGTGTCTTATTAACAAAGAAGCCCATCATAATTATTGTTGGCTGTTTTATTGTAATGAAAATGAGAGAAACACTCCATTCAACTGCGTCTCACCCACAGAGGAAAAAAAAAAGAAGCTCTGCAGTTTGACAGTAAATAAAGCAAATTACAGCTTCCTTTGAATTAGAATTGTGAAGGGTTTTAACTAGATAATGAGAGCCTCTTAACACTTAAGCAGTAAAGCAAGTAATTGCTTTTTCATGGACTCATATTTTGAATTTCCATCATGTGGTGAGACTAACAAAATCCAATCTCACGGATAGCAATTAAACTCTTCAGTGAACTTCTGACATGGTTCAGTTCCAGCGTAATCGCATAACTTACTGTGATCCATACTTAATTTCCCTTCAGGATGTCAGGAATGTCTTCAGTGTGTAGAATAGCCTCTGTTCTGTTAAAGGCATGTCCTGCTGTCATGTTCGGTGTCGGCAGTTATGAAGATGACTCATTTGCAGTGACGTGCGAGTACACTAAGAAAATATAGTTGCAATTTGGTTGCCTTTTTCCCCTCTCAGGAAAATTATATCAGAAAGTACAATACTGGCAAACCAAAGGGAAATAATACCATATTTGTTTTCTTAGAAGTGTGTTATTTGCAATTTCAGGATTATAAAAATCTGTTGATTCACAGATTTAACAAATGTAATAAATATTGCTGCATTCCCAGCACTTTCTTTTCTGTAACTATTCTCGTAAATACATTTTGTCTCAACAAATTAATCTTCTGTTTCAGATTGATTTAAACATTTTCAGCAACTACATTTGTATAGAATTGAAATCAAGTGCTTCAAGTAAGTTTGAATTCTCGATGCCACTGAAACTCTTTGCTTCTTCAATGAATCTCCACATACTCTCTGTAAAGGAAACATGCATGTTAATGTTGTGACATGCATTTTGAGAAGCCTTAGAAGATTAAAACCCAAAGATTAAAATCCAAAATAATAATTAGTCTTTGCATAATTTTCAGTTGATTGCAGTGCTTAAAAATTTTGTGCATTCTGTTATTTATATATATATACACATACACCATGCTGGAATTGATCATTGACATATAATTTATCGCATTGGGTAAAATATAGCAATTATCCTCTCATCATGATAACATTTATTATTGCAAACCTCCAGAACCTTTCTCAATGTTGGATGCCTTAAAACATCGATAGATGATGCATTAATGTTTCAAAATATGACTGAATGCATTTATTGTGTGCTGTGAACAGCTGCATAGCTAAACCCAACTGTTCATGTGAAGACCAACTTTTGAAAATACATTAAAAAAAAATGTCCAATTTATGTCTTCATGCAGTTAGATTTAAAGCCAAAAATATTGAATTATTATTATAATTCAAAGTGCTTTACAGAACTCCCAAAAAAATAAGAAAATAGTGAACGATATGTATAGAAAACATTGCATAAAAGGAACGTGTGTTAAAATACAGATTAAAAAGGCAAAACACAGATAGATGGTTCAAAGAGTTAATTAGTCAGATTAATGATCAAAAGCTGAAGTAAACAAAAATGATTTCAGACCTCATTTACAGTAGAGATAGCCAACAGTTTTTGCCTATCTGATGTTTTTGGGGCATTTGTTCGAGAGCTGAGGAGCATAGAAAATAAATGCTGCCTCACCTAGTTTAGCTGTGGTGTTGGGAACACTGAGTAAGCAGGTCTCTGAAAACCTGAGAAAACCAGAAAAGCGAGAGCTTTTGTGCTTTACCACAAATAGCAAAATTTAACAATCTACTCTTTGAAAAACAGAGAGCTAGTTCAGTGAACGAGAACAAAGAGCTGGTGTGTGTTATGATCCATTTTCATAATGTTAGTTAGGACTTTAGCATTTTGGATGAACTGCAGCTGCCTGTTTGATTTTTGAAGAAGTCCACTAAATACACCTTTGGAGTAATCTAACCTGCTAAAAATAAAGCATGCACCCGTTTTTCTTCTTGATGTCTGTAATTACTTATCATCTAGATTTTTTTTTTTTTTCCCACACATACACAAACCCACATTATTCCACCAAATATGGATTTCTGAACTATTCCTGAGTCAACACATTAGTATTGCTGTTTCTAAATGAACATGAACTCGTTTTCTTTGCATTATTTTTTGTTATTTTGACTATTTCTCATTTTGTGCAAATAAATACTAAATT
This sequence comes from Alfaro cultratus, assembly GCA_903066825.1. Taxonomy (NCBI): domain Eukaryota; kingdom Metazoa; phylum Chordata; class Actinopteri; order Cyprinodontiformes; family Poeciliidae; genus Alfaro; species Alfaro cultratus. The sequence continues at coordinate 35,722 of CAEFZX010027519.1, read as the reverse complement.
TTTGCTTGGAATTTTGGAGACATGCTGTGAATAGTTCATAGAATACAAGAAATGTAATGTAAAATCAGATAAACTGATCATTTTTAGTGATCCCTTAACTTTCCTAAACTTGGCCAAGGTGGCTTCAACTATACCTCAATTGAAAGACTGCAATCTTCAGAAACCGGTATAAAAGATTTCATGATTTCTTGACATTGCAGAATTTTTAGGACACTCACTGCGAGTAAAAAAAACAAAACAAAAAAAACAACAACTATTGTTTTATATTTGTATGCCATTTGTGTCTATGAAATAGGCTATGCTTATATATAGTTCATTCAGAGCTTCAGCTTGTAACATACTGTGATATATCTTGGTGTTAATAGGCGTGACAAAGTATTTTAAATCCATACCCAGAGGTAGAGAGGGCATGTTCATCTAATCTTTCTGCCTTTCAGAGATAAAGGGCTTGCATTCAGCCTTATAACACCAGAACTGAGTCAAGCACAGGAAGGATCCAAGCAATGCTTTTGATTTCCTGCAGTGTCCATTTCTAATACAAGTCTGAGTCACTGTGCGATGGCTACCATATGCCTGCTTGTCCAACAGCAAGAGCAGATTTCATTGCTAAACTGGTTGCTGCTAACAAGCTGCTGCTCCTCTCACACCGCTCCTTGTTTCGAGTATGTGTAGTTGTGGTTGTGTGTCCATGTGGATTTAAATTTCTCTTACTGTGTGCGTGACCCTGAGTTACTTGTTTCCAATATAAAATGAAATCCATTGCAGGGGATTTTTTTTTCCCCCTCGCAGCGAACCATTTTCTTTTATTACTTCACCTGCACTTCCTTGAGCCACGGGGTGTGCTCCCATGCTGCAACTCGCTGAGAAGTATCGGCAGCATCTATCTTGTGGACAGAAGTGCTGAGTGGCTTTTATTTCTCAGCAGACCACATAAAAACCATAGCAATTAAAAGCTATTGGGTCATTCGACTTTGTCTTCTGAGGAGGAAAACAGTGGAGTAGCATGAGAAGGAAGAAGAGAAGCACATGATGCTGAAAGAAAAAAAAATGAAACCTGAACTGGTGAGGTTTAACAGCAAAAAAACTCTATGTTAGGCATTTTAGATGAAGACTGAGGAATTACAAAGTCAGAAAAAGTCTGAGTTTTAAGATGATATGCTCACAAAGAGCTCTAACCTAGAGACCACTTAAAGTTTAAAGATCAGGGGTCACTAAATTCTCAAGTTTTAACTTCTCCTTATCTGATTTTGGCAGAATACTTATGAGTATGATTTTTGTGCAAATCATAGATCCATCTATTCGTATGGGAGAGATCATCATTACAATTTTATGTGATCTTTACTTCAGAGCATCTCTTGAAATTCTGCATTCCATTGAGAGGAACTTGCTTAAAAGATGAAAGACTCAAGTACAGAACTATGTGTCCATTGTTGTAGCTGGCCATGGTCTTTATACAGGATTCGATAACAGCAAATCAGAGGTGTTAATATGAAGGAAGTTCTCATTAATTAAAATTGATGTTGCTCATTCTCCAGCTGCATTTTATAAATGCAACTGGAGAAATTCCCTTTAACAGGAAACTATAAAACAGTTGCAGCTCAGTATATGGATTTTTGAAGTCAGAGGATTGCTATCGATCTCTTAATAAAATTATCGGTTGCTCACTGTTCAACTCATGAACCCAGATGAAAATCGACACTTAACTGTTGCCTGCAAAAATTTCCTGTCCAGATGCTCCTCACTGACTATTTCTTGAAATAATTATTAAAAAAAGGGAAATAAATTCCAAAACAAATACATTAAGTTATTATTCAATTATACACAAAATGTTCAAAAAAGAAAGGAAAAAAAAAGATTATACTTAATTTTTCCCTATCAGAATTTTCCTACTTTATATATAAGATTAAAATGAAGAAATGCAAAAGAAACAAAATCTGTAAGGGGCATATATTTCATAACAACATATAATGAGTAAGACAGGTCAGGAAGAACCAGGGGATAACAAGAAGGTTACATAAACACATCCCAGCAAAATAAACTTAAACATAACTTACAAGTTTGTGTAATTACTTTAAATCAAGAAGAATGCATCAAATATCCTGAAAAATCATTGACTGTGTCTGCGTTGTGTATCTACATTGTGTGCTTCTCAGTGCTCTAACAAAATTTACTTCCATTTCCCTTTATGGTGATGGTGTTGGATTTTTTCTGTCCTTCAACAAACTTTCCTCACATGCCTTAGTCTTTGTCACCTTTGCCTCTCCAGATTTTCTGTCTCTTTTGGTCTTTCAAAGTCTACTCGTCTTTGTGTCACTTTCTCTCTGCTGACAAGACAGATTCAGTGTATTCAAATGGACGTTAAGGACAGCATATTGCATTATTCAAACCCCTCAACGACAGGCAGAGCAAGGAACAATGACAGGCAAATACTTATTAAAGCAGGTCATTTCCTGTGCCAAGCAGTCCAACGAACACCACGGAAAAAACCCTGCAGCATCTCTGAAAGGAGTTAAATAAAACGCATGCAGCAAAGTTTGGCCCTTACAGGATAGATGCAGTTTAGATACAATTAAATTAGTATGTTAAATGAAGAAGACTGACATGACAGTTTTCCATGCACACAACATGGCACCATATTGCACTGTGATCGAAAGGCAAAAGAGGTCAGTTAGGAGTCAGTTACTGAGCCTACAGTGAACCTTAACAGAAATTACTCATTCCACACATTCTCCTGGAAAATCTAACAAATGAAACCAATATCCTGTACGGTTCAAAGCAGAACACACAACCAACTGTCAGACAGCCCTCAGGTCCAAACACTGAGATTCACATTTGGTACAGGTGTAGGAAATGTAACTATGTTCCATGTCTAAATTTGACTCACTTTTTTTTTCTTTTTTTTTTTTTTTAAAGACTATTGAGTTTTTCTAAGTTTGCAGCTCTGGAAGTTTAAAATCTGTCAAGTAGCTACATAACTCCATATCCTAAAAGGGAATAGCCGTACAGATTAACATTAATGAACAAAGATCACAAAGACCAATTCCAGATATGCTTTAAACTCTCTTTACTAAAGATATAAGTTCATCATTTACACTGGGTTTTTCAAACGGCTAATTTATTCTCATCCTTATTTTGCACACTTTTTCCACCAAATATATTTATATCTTTGTGCATTATACATAAGCTTAATTTATGATTAATGCCTTTATTGACTCATGAAATCACATAGTCATTTTGTTATCAGAAATATTGTAAAAAAGCAGCTTATTAATTCTGGCACTCTTTCTGACCTTTTGATGTAGTGATCTGTTTAGACCACAGGGAGGAAATTCATGTGATTTCATCCAATGGGAACAAACAGCTTGCCAATAGCCTTTGGCTATCTTGTTGTGCGAGTAAGCACACTGTTTCCCATGGCCAGATCAATGCCACTCGATTAAGGCTGCCTGGGTTCCCCCCTACAAAAGCATAAGCAATTTTCCTCTTTTCTGCTTTTCCAATTCAAATTTGTATTTACATTACACGTAAATACAAATTTGAATGGAGTTAAAGTCATGCCGCTACACGAAAAGATAGATTGTGTTCACAGACAGACAGAAAGCATCTGCCTTATGGTATTTAGCACAAACGTCAGATAGTGCAGAGTCCCACTTAAAAATCGATGGGCATTTGCAACAATCAATACCTGGGTTCCTATGAGAAGCAATTAGAAAGGCAAACCATGTAGTGCGTTCTGCCTCATCTTCTCTATTGTGGGGTCAAAACACCACTTAACACTGCTAGAAAATCTGTTTGAGGAAAAACATCAAACATAAGTTATTGTTGTTGAATATAAAAACCAAAGGAGTCAAAAGACAGCTAATGTCTAGAATGAGATCTGTTTTTTTCTAAACAGCAACTCAGAGAAATTTGTATAGATTCTCCTAATCAGTTAATATAATTTTTTCACTCTGTTTGCATTTTTATGTCAACAGCAAGAACAAATTAAGATAAACGTTTGCATTTACCCTCTTATTTATTGGTCCCAGTTACTATTATACTGTTAATTACAAAATTAATCATTAAGTCATTTGATCTTGACAGTTTTCAGAGTTTTTTTTCTTGTTAAAAAAAAAGTCTACAATAAAATTGGGCTTTCGAGTAGCTGTCTGCTGTGAGAGCCGTCATCTTTTTGATGATTTTCCATATAATTTGATAGGATTTTTTTTAATGTTGTGGAAAAAGTACTTACATTTTTCAATAAACACCCCTCTGATAGGGCCCATTTTTATCACTGATGGTAGATTTCAGACACCATTTCATATGCTTGTCACCTTGGTAACCAAAATATGTTCTGGTTTATTGTGAACTGTGCAATGATGGGAAATATGGAGTTTAAATTAACGGTATTACTAATGGCCTTACCCCTTTCAGTAATGGGTGATCTAAAGAAATACTCTTCCGTCATTATTGTATTATCTCTACTGACAATAAACTACAGTGCAGGCACATTACAATAATTCAGCACATTGAAGGTTAAAGCTGTTTTCTTCTGACTGGAAGATGGGGGCACAAAAACAATCATAGAAATGCTTAGGAAAAGTAAAGTAGTCATTGACAGTCAAGTACAGACAGACTTGGGTGAGTGTTCACACAAAAACACATGCACGGCGTAATCACGCTCCAGTTCTAAAGTCCTTACTCTGTCTCACTGTAGCTCAGAAAACAGACTTTCAGACCACTCGGGTCTTCTGGTTCTAGTCTACACTGCAGAACCAGAACCAAATGTGGAGAAGCAGGTTTTGTTTATTGTTCCTCTAATTTGGAACCAACTTAAATTAAACTGAAAAACCTTTGATGCACAGAGTTCCTTCAAGCAAGGCTACAGTCCCACCTATTTAGAATTGCTTTGGTTAATAATAACAACTGGTACATATTTTAATATATTTTATACATATTTGATGATGATTAATCTTGATGATTTTGTTGACAATGTTTATTGTTTGCTTCACTGTTTTGTGTTTTTATAATGTAAAGCACTTTAAACTGCCTTGTTGCTAAAATAGGCTACACAAATAAACTTGACTTTGAAGTAATTGAAAAGGCAGTCAAAGTTATGGAGAGACCAGATAATACAATGGTCACATTTGTGGAAGTACAGACGTTATTCTTCTCCAAAAGCCACAAATGGCAGCCATCTACAGTATATGTAAAATGTAATTTTTGTCCTGGAACAAAGTGCTATTTGAATCTCACTAAGCAGCTCTCAATGTCAACAACACTAGTTTCTAAGAACAATGGTGTGGATGCTAGCAATTGCAGTCTCTAGCTTGAGTGCTGGGGTGCAGTGCAACTTGATTTTTTTGTGTGTATTTGATTTGCTGTGTCTGTTAAATGTTGATTTAGTTATTTAGCTGTTATTGTGTTTACAGCTAAATTTAGTATTCTTAGAGATTGTGCAGAAGGCAACTGAATTCACTGGTACAATAGGATGTCCAGTTTCCCATTTGTTCAAGCATTTATACTTACCGCTACATGACTGTCAGAATCTAAGCCAAGATAAGACTGTCAAAAACGAATAATTGAACATTACAAAGTCATCAGCTATATTCTATTTGACAATTCCTTGAAATTCAAAAGGCTCTTCTGCCCCAGGCCATCTTCGCTGCTAAGTAGGGAGCTGTACATTTCAAATGACTTTAAAAGAAAGAATAGAGAAGCATCACATTACTAATGCTGTGTGAAAAAAACATTGCTTGATGAAAACTGGAAGGCAGAGCTCAGGACAAGTGAAAACTAAGCTGCATGAAAATCATGAAAGGATCCCATAATTCAATTACTTACACTGCAGCAAATGTTGAAAGTTAAAATATAACCTCACTGGAGTCGGCTATACAGTTAACCTAATGCAGACCTATGGTGTTATAAATTAGTAAGACATATTGCACACTGTGAATCTAACTGCTCATTAAATGTGTGCTTCACTGCCAGTGTGGCTAAAGGGGGGAAAACAGGGACAAATCTGGAAACAAATGGACTCTGCTTACCTGAGAGAAAAAAAAAAAAAATAGTAGCACGAGATGAAACTTTAAACAGAAACCCAAAGCTGAATGAAGCTATGCAGGAACCTTAAGTGAAACTTTAATTTGGGAGATGAACAGCAACAATGCAATTACTAAAAAATTCTGACATTGCCCACTATTTCTCAGTCTGTTTTTCATATTTGAATTTCTCATGCCTCTACAGAAATAAAGACCATAATTTAATTAGGGAAGTCGGGAGAATGTAACAAAACGCTTATTAAATTAAGTCTGGATTTACTACACAACTCTACTTCCATTCCTATTTTCTGCTTTGTTGCAAGTCACATTTATCCTACTGAATGAGACCACATTAATTAGGGAATTTAATTTGTATTAATGCCATAAACAAGGTCTGCAACAATGCTTAAGTTGGCAGCATGTGTCAAAGTAACATTCAATTCTGATGCAGGACACATGACTAGCCAGTAAAACATTCTCAAAGCATCACATTGCACTACACTGAACCATTTTCTTAGAACCAGGAATCATTCCTTTAGCAGCTAAAGTTAGAGCTGCTTTACATCAGATCAAAGCCCACAGGCTAGCTTTACACCCAACATCCATCAAAGAGCCTTGGGCGTGTTACCCTGTCGCCAATTTGCTTTTGTTCATTTGTTGGATCATGTTTAAGTAGATAATGACCAATGTAGACAGAGAATATACCTTAGGAGCTGTGAATTTCAAGATGCTCTCTAGCCATTGAAATTTTACTTGCATCAAAGTCACTCAAATCCCTAAACTTATCCATTTCTCTGTCTTGTAGCACACACACTTTGATGATAAAAATATAATAAACCCCATCAGCAATCGTGTACCACAATGAAACAATGATGAGCTTTATTAATGCCATCAGGGAGTCTTCATAATGTCTGAGTACAAGTATGAAAAACCTCCATCACTGAGCATAAATTTATGGAGAAGGAAAACACACATCCCTATTTAAATATAGACTATACATGTTAGTAAAAAATAATTTGGTAGTCAACAACAACAACAACCTATGAACAAAGAAAACAAAAAAAACAAGGCCTCAAATGATTTGTCTTAAACATTTATGAACACTGATGAGTTTCTTGATTTTTTTCTTTTAGCATAAATGAAGAGCTCATACATAATTTTTGAGACCTCCATACAGGAAACCAAAACGTAATGCATTGCTTATCTAGGCAAAAAGTTCATGTTTTTTTGGCGTCTAGAAAATGGGCCGTTTCAAAAACCTCTTGACTGTTAAGTCCCAGTGGAGCAACCCAAGTGGAGCTTGAGCACATTTGGTCAGCTGGTTTTACCGCTAGAAGCCCTGTACAATGGCTGCTAGAAAAGATAAGTGTTTTGTCTGGACAGCAGCAGCTTATTTGGATTGAAAGTGACAAGAGGCCCTAAAACATCTCCTTCTGAAAGAAGCTCAAAATACGTAAAACTAACCAGACTAAAATCTCATTATCCAAGAATGATTTTGTGCAAAAAAAATATTTGAATTTTTTTCCATATGTACATAATCCATAATCCTATCCTAACCTGTTCAATAACATCTTTCTTAAGGGCCACCTAATGTTTTTATTGTTTTCCTGAGTTTGTTATTCCTGCTATTAATCAACTAATACATAGTTAAGAATTTAATTTTGCTATTTTACGCAGGAATGACAAAAATCTACAAACACATGCGTATGTATAAACACATGAGACAGCTTGTAAGCTCACCTTGGATGTAAACGATGAAGTTGAGAAGTGTCTGTCCCTGGGTTTTTGCTGACAAGACAAAAAGAAGGAAGATTTCATATTATTTAAACACTCTGTTTCCCTTTTCCATTTTTCATTGTTTTTCAATCAGTTTGGCACAATTGGATAACACACACAAATTTATATATTTAAATCAAATATTTAACACAGATTGCTGAAAGAGAACTCTTCTTAGTAAACATTTCAAACAGATACTTGGAATGCAAAAAAGTGAATTAGCATTTAGAAAATATGAAGGATTCTAGAGTGAAACAAAGACATGAAGATTTTTGACAGAAACAGAAAGTGTACGTGTGCTTTAAGTGCTGGAGATGAAGTATCAACCATTTAACCCGGGTTATTTGTAGCACTCCTCTCATTGCCTCTTGACATAATGCTAATTACATTGTCCTGTTACTCTGACCCTTAAGCAATGATTTACTAGTGCTCAGAGCTTTATGCACTGATTTACTGTTCACAACATATGTAAAAACAAACTGAAAACTATGCTGAATTATCACCCTGTGGTTGAATAGGTGGGTCCTACCCTAAAAATCTGCCACAAATGCCACATTCATTATTGACCAAACAGGAACATAGAGCTTAACTGAGGCTTAACTGCTTTATAAGATTTTTTTTCAACATTCCTTTGTGAGGTAGGAGGTTTCACAACTTTTTTAGTTTTGTTTGATAATGGCTCTTACTGTGATTTGCTGTAAGAGCAAATCACAGCTCATACATAATTTTTGAGACCTCCATACAGGGGTATGGAGGTTGCTGTAAGAGCAAATCACAGTAAGTAATCACAATAAGCCTAATAAGTAAGGCTTATTACTATTAAGCCTTAGTAATAATAATAAATGCAAAATAGTTAGTTTATCAACCATTTTAAATTTATTGAGATCATATAATGATGTGATATATTTTGAAATCTTGTAGCCTACTTCATGGTGTCATCCAGGGGCTATTTAAATAAACTTCGAACTATGTAAATTTGGGAGTGATGAGGCCTGGGATTGGCAAAATTGGCAAAAATTGAACTAAAAATTGTTGTGAATCAAAGTTAAATCTTGTTATAGCAAGAGGAGCAGTGACTTTGTTCCCATATAGCGAGGTAGGTTTGGATATCTTTCTGGTTTAAGAAATTAAATTGTAATTTTCCTGATGATAAGAAGCAGTAAAGTCATAAAAAGCCAAAACAGTAAGGGGCAAATACTGTTTTGCAGTACTGTATCTGTGGGTTTTGAAAATATAAGTACTGACATTTTCATAGTCAATAGGTGTCCATATGGTACAAAGGCACCTGTAACAATGTTCAGTCATTGGACACTCCAGCAGGTCCAATAACTGAAGATTTATTACAATAACTAAACAAATCAGGAATGGCAGACTCTGATTGCTTTTTGAAAACGATGCAATTGCTGCAGCATAAAGGTGTCTCAGTGAATGATGCATTTTTGCAGTTGACAGAGGCAGTCCATTTTGTAAGGTAAAATATGAGAAATGGAAAACAACCTAGCTCAGGGAATTAGTGGTACAAAGCCACAGAAGTTATCAAAAATAAGAGCCAGAGGAGATAATATGCACTGACTAGGTCCTTGTTTGCTTTGCAAAGGGGTTCTGTGCAGCTGTAATTAGAAAATTCACTTTACTTTTGCCATGGGTGTGCACTGGTGTGTAGCTTTTATGTAACTGTTCTCTTAAATTTATCAAACTAAGTGCCCTCTTTTTTTGCAGCTGAGTTCAAAAACTGTAGAGTGCCCACTAGAGCTTCAGGGGAGACAAAGACAAACACTGGAACTTACAGATGGTGATCATAAATTATAAATTCCTTTACACAGGCAGTGTAAAGGATCTGACAGTGCAAACACTCCCTACATTCAGTCACATTTTCTGTCACAACAGATTATACCTTCGGTGAGAGGAAGGCCATGAGGGAATTGGGTACGGTGGTTGATGTTGGACCATAAAAAAAATTAAAAAAATCTACCACAAGGTTATGACCGCCCATCTTGTAGTATTAGCAGATCTCGTCGATGATGAACTTATTGCTTCCAAGATGAACATGGGTTTCAAGCTCACTTTCCTACTGCTACTTTACAGTTTTGGCATCTAGGTCGAATGCTTTCCTTTAGCAGGTAATACACACATACATGGTAGTCAACAGGATATTAACAACTAACCACAAGAGTTTCTAATATTCTGCCGCTAGTATAGGTGCCTAACTGCATTGAGAGGTAGCAATAACATTTGTCTATTTGTTATTGTGCTAACAAGCAATTTAACAGTTGCACCTAATACTACACTGCGGCCATTCTATGTATTTTATCTGCAGCAAACTAAGCAAACAGTCATAGTCTGGTGAGTCCTGGACACTGCAGATATAAAATGCACCATGGGAGTTGCAGTAGTGGAGAAGCCTTAAAGTGTCACTGACATGATAAAACTACTCACATGACTTAAGAAAAACAAACTACTGTGCTTTCACACTGTGTACACAAAAGCTTTTAATAATAACTATTTCTCGCAGAATACTATAAATGCAGAGTGTCGCTGTTTTTTGTCTTTAGTAACTGTGTCAAACGGCAGCGCCATCTTGTGACATAATCAGGGTAAGCAAACCACAGACAACTAAATATACACAGAAGTGGAATAAGCTGAAATATGATTAAACTTTAACTGGGGTAAAAGGAAAACATATAGTCATGGTTAGTCAGTTTGATTAAGTGTAGAATAAAAATCAAGGAAATTAATTAAGACATTGCACTCTTTTCCCAGCTGCCTGCAAAAAATGTGAGTGCGCCATCACTTCCCTTCTCTGGTTACCTGAAGGAATCTGACGACTTTAGGGAGCAAGCAACAGAACAAGAAAATGAGATGGGGGGAAACAAAAATAATCACAAATGTAAGGGGAAAAAAAATGATATGTTGATATTCACACCATTGTAGGTTGGAAATAGAAAAAAAACAGTGACATGCTTGCATCTACAACCAGAGAATAGACCTCCTTTGGCTTCACATCAGCAATCAAATCTCTCACAGCAGATCCTTCGGGTTGCATTGTTAACATGTATGCTGTGTGTCTGATAGGTGCCAAAAACTCTGCAAAACATTGTTCAGCTTTTATCTCATGCTCATGTCCTTCCATGTACATTATACAGGAAAAAAGACAAACCATACCTAATGCCTTCTTTTATTTTCTGAAATTTCAGAGATTGCATATGGCAGAATAAACTAAGATCATGTGTTTTTGACTATACATCTTTAATTTGATATCACTGAAATACCCAGTTAAATCTACATTATACCAGTAACATTTTGGAAATGCCGCAAAAGTCAAAGCTCTCTGAAGTATCGAGTTATCTCTGTTAATCTGATCAATCACATAAACATGTACAGGAGAGCATAACTTAAACTATTTATAAGAGTTTTAAGTTTTCAAAATATAAAAATATCAAATATTCTGATCTCTGAAAACATGAACAAATTGACAGTAACCTAATTAAATATATGAGTAGACATGATTAAGCTATCACTGTAGCAGATAATACTATGTGTATTTTCTTAACTGCACTTTTTTTGTTGCTATTTATCCTAATTACAGAACAGTCACAGAGTGTCCACCTTAATTGCCCTGGCTGTCCCTCATGAGGCTCTTTTCTACCCCTGCCTGGCATGACTTATTTTTACAACCAACATTTTGGCTCCCACTGGTCCCAGCCCTGGCTTTAAACCCAGATAGGCAAGTAAATCTGCAGCTTTAATTAAAATAGGTTCTTTTTTAACACTTTCAATCTTTTCATCGTCTTGTCCCTGATGAGATATCAGTGCCAGGAACTTCCTTTTGCAGAGCTGATTTAAAGGGAACTCGCCCCCAGGATAATGGACGTGCTTAATGTTACTTCATTATGAGGTAGCAAGAAATAAGCTTCATCTCTTTTACTTTCTGAGTGACAAAAGGAATAAAAGGTCATGGGTGGAAGTTACAAAGACAAAAAGACACTGTATAAACCTCAAAGGTGCCAAAAACGAACAAAAAACAAGCAGAATAACAGTTTTGTGTGCAGCGACAAATAAGAACCTTCTTGTCTTTCAAGGTCAGTCGTTCTCGAGAAAAAAAACGATTTGTAAAGCCAAATCAATGAGGACTATCGAGGCTATTTTCCTCCAATATTGTTCAGGGACCAGCTTTGGTACCATTGATTAGTTGATTTATAACTTACATCTTCAAAGGCTTACAGTGAATGGACAGCTGCTGATTAGAGAAGAGAAGCCAAAAAAGAAGACAAAATGTTTAGAAAGAGAAAAAAAAAAAAAACGTACTGCTTTTTATGCCATTCTGCTGTCCAAAGAAAGAGTCACAGATCTGCTCTGTACTTGTATAGTCACATTTATACAAGCCAAAAACATAATCATAATCCCATGTATTGTAATAGAAAATTTTAAAATGTGATCCTTACTGCTCTTTTCCTTTAGATTACACAAATATCGTTATCAGAAGATTGGTTAGCTGTTCTCACAAAGACATACCGTTGCATTGTCATAAAACAGCAGGGGCTAATGCTTGGAACTAATCTTTGTGTTACTTTCCCGACCCAGAACTTATCAAGATCAAGGCTGTCCTCTTTAACATCAAATGCAGCTGCCTTGTCTTAACAAAAGCCAAATGGCAAGACCATCTGTGCTGAGTTCTATTAAATCCTTATCGCATAACAATCCACGACTTCACACCTATAGTTCAATCAACCCTTTCTTGTTTTTGTCAGGAAATAGTCACAAGTAGTGACAACCTGCTGTAGCAACATCTACAGACAAGAACTTATAACAGACAGCTATAATGAGCTGTTCACAAGATCAGATTTGACAGACTCTCTTGACTCTGCATTTATGTTCTCACCCAGTAAGGTTTTAATAAATATGTTACTTTTTCTCTGAGACTTGTTAAAGTCATTTTTTAACTTATGACAGTATTTAGTATGAGTAGAGTTTGAAGGGGGAAAAAAAGTCTGAACAACAAGACAAACAGGGTTAAAAAAATCAAACTGACAAAAGTGAGGTATGGAAATACTTACGGCAGAAGCGCATTTTGTCACAAGCTATTTTTCTAGACCTCAAAAAAAGATTTGTTGCAACCTTTGTTTGCAGGTCAAGGTCAATAAGGCTTTCTTATTCTCTTGTTCTATCTGACTTCTCCACTTATCTCTTTTGTTTGGGAAAGGTGAGGGTCATGCATCCTATGAACAAGCCATTACAATAACAATCACAATTATCCGCTCAACTACTTAGTCAGACTATCATTATTAGAATCTCTAGAATGAGTCACAAAAAAGCAAAAAGGAAGCACAAAAAGATCACCCAAACCCTAGAAAAACCCTGGATGACAACTTCAATACCATGGACACTGACTTTCCTTTGAGTACCAGTCAAGGAGCAGAACATGAGCCAACAGCAAAATGTATCTCTTTAACCTTTGCCCACTCGCATGTTATAAATATTCATAACAGGTGGGCAGGCAGATATGTCGTCTTAGCAGGCAAGCAGCGTAGGCACATACTGAAAGTTCATTAATATCAAAGATGGCTGTGGAAAAATATAAAATATTAATCTAATAGTACAGAAATCACAGCCCAGAGATGTGGTGTTTTGTTTTTCAGGCTATGAATTAGTTAGTAGATGTTTCCAGTACTTAAAAGAACTGGCATCCTTTGTAAAACATATAATACTTTTACAGCTAATGCCCTAGACAGTGTAAAAAAAAAAAAAAGATTTGTCAAGTGGAGATGTAATATGCTGCCAACCCAGTCCCAGCTTTTACAATCTATTTACATGCAATGACATGCAGGTCACACTAGGCATCTGTCAACAACTTGAATGACGAGAGTAATTTCTGCATCACTTCCTTGTTCCCCACACTTGGACACATATCTTTCCAGAAGAAGGGCTCTGTGGTCAGTAAGGGCTAGTTTGCATAATCAACAGCCAACTGGGAAAAAATGTGGTCGCATTCTGACTGATGCCTCTTTGATTGTATTTGCTGTCTTTTAAACTGACCATCTGTCTTGATACAACGTGACCAGAGATGTTGAGAAAATCAGCTTTAGAGAGCAGCAGTAAGAAAGGGAGGCCTGCCAATCCATTAAACTGTCAGAATGACCTTCACTTACCCCCAGTATTGATGGTCCAATCATATGGAGAATATGAATAAGTACCTCTAGGGATTTCTTAAAATGAGTCATAATTCTTAGATATGTCTAAAGGAAGAAGAATAAATCAGGTTGTGGCTTTATGGCATCACCCAGAGAGCTGGAGAAGATGAATTTCAAGAACATGATTTTTTCACACTTTCTCCAGCTGTATAAGATGTTGTGGTCATAGTAGTTATTAAATAAACATTGACTTGACTAGACCTATTTAAACAACTAAAAGAACAAATGCGATTATGCTTTATCTACAGGCAGTTTGTTCCCTTAGGAAATACAAGTTACTCTACAAAGATGAAATAGATCAGCATTTTAAATATCATTTCCATACATTGACCAATTGTCACAGTAACACACAAATTAGTATAGAGAGCCTTACAAAATCAATGTCACATCTTGCATCACTCTGTGATGCCACACTCTGACAAGAAATATTATTAACTGATTAAAGATTATGATGCACTAATTTATAAGCCAGTGATCAAAAAAAATTTTTAATAGATCAGTGATGTCCAAGTCAAAAAGTGAAATGCTTTTATTTTTTTGTTTGTTTGTTTTTACCCCTGTTTATTAAACCCATCAAAGCCAACAACTTTCACATTTATTAGATGCAGTACAGAAGGCTTTGCTGCATAAATGAGGATAATCTTGTAAAGCTGTAGTTTGGATGCATCTGAATATTCTCCAAAACTGGACATGTTTTTCTTGTAAAGTGCATTTTGATGGATGATAATGGATGATTGTTAATTGGAGCTACATAATGTAAATGAACTCCATTGAAATCTTCTATGGTCAGTGTTTGTTCAATGCAATTTCTAAAATAAATTTATGCAAACAGGATTTTATATTGTAAATCTTGACGAGAAAAAATGTTTAATGGCTCCAAACCGAATAGGCCCATCAAGCTTGAAGAAAATCAAAACAGCCAGTAAAACCCTGGTTGGTACCAATGCGATTTTAAAAAAGCAGGCTGGTTAATCGCAACACTAAAGTTGTCTGAATCTGTCAAAGCAATTGAACCATTGCTATATTAGCCACAATCCTAAATAAATACATTTGTTCATTTCTGTACTATTCAATAACCAAGAATGAGCAACAGAGATATGAAGCACAAAAATTTTCATATTTTTAAAACTGAAAAGGAAGAAGTGAAGGCAAAACAACAGCTTCTCATTCATCCAATAAACATACAGGCAGCAATTTCCATTACTGTTTCTTGACTTCTTAAAGAACCCTGTTTTCAAACTCAAACATTAGTTGCTTTGATTTGACTGAATTATTGTTTATGGATGAACGATGACTCACACTTCTGTGTTCTACTGTAGCTTAATAAAGCAAAGCCACTGGCCTTCTTGGAGCAGCTTGAGTCAAAGCTTTTTGATTTGTCCCCCTCACAAAGAAGAACTGTGTGTGAATAATAAAAGGAGCTTTTAAATCTCCATAATAAAAGAAAAACATTAAGTCGCAAAAACAACTGACTTACAAAAGGTGTCCGTGTGAATAAAGAGAGGCAGATCAAATGGAATTTATGAAACCCTATCTGGGCAGCATGGCATATGTGGAGTCAAATTAAGAAATGGGTTTTTTATTACACCAACAAAATAACAGTTTCTATACTAGATGAATAGAATATAAATATAGTCCAGAGATTACATGTAGAATAGTTGTTCACTTATGAAGTGTGAATGCATTTTCAACACTAGCTCCATGAAAACTGCTAATATAATAAATTCTAATTCATTTCACATGTTTTTGGCGTATGGGAGGGTGTGTGGTTTGGAAACTTAAATATCTTTTTTTTTTTTTTACGCATTTTGAAGATGATGTAGTTCTTTTGCCATCTTCAAACCATGGCCTTCCACCTGCACTGGAGCAGTTCACGAGTCTACGAACTTGTTTTACAACCAAAATAATGTGAACTGCTCACCTCACACTGGGGGATAGTCTTTGCCTAGGGCTGAGGATATCAAGTATTTAGGTGTCTTTTTCACAAGTGTAGGTAGGATGAAGTGTTATGTTCCAACCATCATGTATGGGTTTCTTTTAGACATTGCAGAGATTTAAGCCAAGGTGGTTTTGTCATCTGATGGGTATTTTTCCCAGGTGCCTCCCTTTTTTCTGTACCAATGAGAAAACCAGGGGGCAGACCGATAACTCACAGGAGAGACTATATATGCTTTCTGTTCTGGGAACACCTTGGGAACCCCAAGAATAAGTGTGTGTGTGGAGAGAGTGATGTTTGTTGCATGTTTTTCAGTCCATGAACTGTTAGTTACCCCCATGTAGTTATCAGCTACGATGAAGACGATGATGAATGGATGCAAGGATAGATCAATATGTTTAGAATAGTCCCAGAAGTACACCTACAAAGTTGGAAAAACATTTCTAAGACATATTCTATTTGTTATTATGGTTTAATGTACACTGTGATATTTTTGGAAGAAATATTTTTAGACTATGTGCACATTAACACCTGTCAAGAATTAATCTAATTATCACAACAATTTCATGAGGTATAAAATATTTTTATTCCAACTTTATGTGCAACACCATACATTAAATGTAAGTTTTATATCTTTAATCTGCATAAAGTTAGTTTTATTGATTTAAACTAGATGATTATTGATGAAGAACGTCATTGAGGTATCTGATGTTTAACCATCTAGAGATCTGTAAAGAAATTAAGCAAGAACTACTACGAAATACATTCCCATACCTAAACCAAAATATTTCATGGTCTTGATGGGCAGAATTTTATTTTAGTTTATCTGAAACTACCACTATGTTAAACTGTGATTTATCAGCTGGAGAATGTAAAAAGTTGCAAAGCTTATTGTTACTTTGTTAAATTAGTTATACAATCTTCTGCTGTGTTCTGGGAACATTTAATTATTTAAATAATGTTTTACTGCAGTACAAGATTTATGTTTTTAAAATAAGATTTTATTGAACAAGTGGAAAGTAGAGACAACAGTGGATGCTCTTAAAGCTTTAATGACCTTCAATGATTCATGATATACTTAAAAATTCCCATAAACCACCCACATGTGTGTGGCTAAACCATTCAACCAAATGACAGGTGAAAAACTTCAGTACAACACGGTCGCAGGTCACACATGAATCCTCAGAGCAATACAAGCTAAATGAGTGTTTTTCTTTTCTCTTTTTATTTCAGAAATTAGGCAAGTTGCCAAACCAACAGAGGAAAAAGAATCTATGTAGATCTCATTAGCCCCATATGATGACAGACGTAAGACCAAATGATTAATGACCAGCCAAAGAAGCCGGAAAATTATTGATGTGACCTTTAGAAATGCCTCTGCTCAGAAGTGGACAAAACGGCTTGACTTCTGTTGAAATTATCCAATCGGATATGTCCATGATTTCCCTCTAAAGTCGTCATGTTTGCTATGTTCCCCTGTCTTTAATGCTTTTCAGGAAACCCATTACACAGTAATGTGCTTCCTCTTTCCAATGAATATAAAGAATATGCATTAAAATTCCTATGTGCACTCAGATATCTCATGCAGGGAAATGCATAATTCAGACTGTATAACAGAATTCTGTCTGTATTCAGATGTACTTATGTATATAAGAGACTTTTAATGAAATCACAGATGAACAGTCATCTGTCAATGGGATTTTATGGGTGCAAGCCTTGTGGGGAAAACGTGAAAGTCAATAACAGTAGACTGTGTCATCTTAGATGATGAGGTTTTAATGACGGGAAGCCATCAAGTCACCTTTCCACAAACCCCAGAGATAAAGGACCACCAGCAGTGAGCAAGGACAATGAAGGAACTAATTCAACATTTAGAAAGTGTGTGTGTGTGTGTGTGTGTGTGTGTGTGTGTGTGTGTGTGTGTGTGTGTGTGTGTGTGTGTGTGTGTGTGTGTGCGTGCGCGCGCGCGCGCGGGGGTGTGTATTCATGAGTAAGTGAAGTGGATTCAGAGGAATGTGGACAAGGGCTGATCACAAGAAAGGAGAGAGACAAGGATGGAGAATGTGGAAGAAAAAGATTATTCATGAACTGCTTGTCTTTGTGCATTTAACATTTCAAGTGAATTCTGCAGTAAAAAATGAACATGAAAATAATTGCAATTTTAACAGAAAGTGGTGACAAAATAAGTACAAACACAGAGGTGCCACGTATGAAAGAAAGAAAAAAGCAAAAGGGCAAAAAATTATGGAATATGGGCAGAAAAACACCAGAAATCAGAGGACAGATGGTAGATTGAGGGCCCAAAATGCCAGAAAAGATGACTAAACAGCAAAATGCATAAATGAAGGAGGCATGGATGTGGGAGCATCAATAAAAGCCACTGCATTTAAATGCTTTGAACAAATGCAGATATTTGCATCTGGGAATATTTTTGTATATCACTGACTGTCCATTACTAATCAGGAGATCCCACTGTCCAATCTATTCACAAGATAAGTACATGCTGAGCTGTCACATTCATTTTTATTATTGCAATCTCAAACTTGCACATATAAATTGTGTTGGATGAATGATCACAAAATATGAGTAGATAAAGCAGGTTAAGAATTTTAAATTCTTTGGTACAACTATGGATAACAGACCTTCTATAATATTCTGCATAGTTTACACCATATAAAAATGAAGATAACTCCGTTTTTTTGAAGAAATTGAAAACTTTCAATGCCAGAAAACACACGTTAACAAGTCATTTATTGAAAGTTTAATATTAGATATAGCTACAGCAACCTGTCAGTTGGTCATCAAATCAAATAAGTGACCAATCTTGATAGCAAGATTAGCTTAAACTTGTTCTTACCCAGAAATAATATAATTGTTCTATTTAGACAAAAGCCACTTCAGTCTAAAACGAATGTCCTAAACTGATTGTTCAGCCCTTTGATCTGGCAGAAAACTTCACGGTACTATCATGGAAAAACTGACTTTTTACGAGAACAGTTGTCAAGCAAGGATATACTGAAATTATTGTTTCAGCAAACCTACTGAGAATACAGTATTTCAATATAAATGTTACTTCTTTTCAATATAAAAGGTTGTGTATATGTGTGTGTAAATGTGTATGTTTTGGATTATGCATTTAATTTTTTCTAGGTAGTTTGTGCATATCGGATTTTATTTGTATTCTTGCTAGATCTTGTCAAAATTAATTTAATGAACAGTAGAGCATCTTATGCTATGTTGATTATTTTAAAAAATCAAGTTTTTCTTTTTGGAGAAAATTAACAATGGTTCAAAATATTGGTATTGAAAACATTTCTTCCGCTCTGCTCCCAACAGCTCTCATCCTGTGTTTGGAAGCAGAGCTAATTAACTCCAGAGTAAATGTCAAGGTTCAATAGAAAAGGTCTTGCTCATACGGATTATAAGAGAGGCACGTAATGTGTACAGTTCTCACTGCACTCTGAATATAATATAGTTAAAGAGAGAGGACAGTTGAAAGATCTTGTGTTTGAAAAACTCAGTCTATTCATTTGTTCTGAGAACAAATCACAAAAGGATGTCTCTCCATATTGAATTTAAGAAGGACTCGGGTAGACAAGCCCCTAGTGTTAATCACACAATGCATACATGTTTTTATACTTAAAAATAAAATGATTGGTCACAAGTAAAAAAAAAATGGGAGGAATCCATGGTTCAGACTAAAACCCCTCATGGGGGAGATTGTTTCATTAATATTATTTAAGATGGCTTGTTGCTGCAACTACTTTGTCAATCATAAATAATGTTTCAGATAAGAAATTGCACATTAGTGCTTACCAGCTACCATCTTTCTCTGTCTAAAACATATGCAATGGCTATTTCGAGTTGAGTTGGGCCTTCAACCACAGTAACCACATTATCTTTCTCTGTTATCCCACTGGACTGAATTGTTGGTAACTTGGTCAGCACTAGTGTTGGTCTCCATAATATATGCAAATGATATGTTGCTCTGAAGTCGTAAGCCCAACATATGCACCTGCGAACACCAAACTGGTAAAGAAAATAAACTGAAAAACAGTGAAAGCAAAACAAAACAAAAAAATCAACATTAACCTTGGTTGAGTTATTTATCGATTCATTTTAGTTTCACTTTCAATACAGCTTTATTTCAGCATCGATTTTAATATTTCTAGACACAATTATAAATGGCAATTTTTCTTTTCAGTTTTATTTTGAGCTGTCATTCCTTTACCCTATTCAATGTAGACATGTACAATGCAATCAAACCTCTCCGAATCCGTGAAGATATTTATAATGTTTGTTTCAGAGAGTTACAGTGATTTATTGAGAGGTTGTAAACTTTACTTGTAGTGTATTTTTATTAAGCCATTCCCGTGTCAGTTTCCCGGGAGGGCAATGTCTTTATTGACGAGTGATACGGGAGCGATATGTCTTACCCTTCAATATAATGGAAGGCCTATGGGGACATAGCATTGTGTTTTCCTGCCACGAATACACGCCATCATATTTCTGATGCAGTAAAATGAGTGCAGGTCCCAGCTGAGTTGCATAAAGATCTCTGTCTCATCATTCATCTTTTCTCTTCCTTTTATTTAACATAAAAAAAATGTATCAAAAGACTTAAGCTACAAAAAGAAAAACCCTAAGTGCTTGGTGAGGTTTTAAGAGCATATGCTGAAGTAGTGAAGACTTCAAATTTTCTAAATAGCTTTAAGAGATACACAACCCTTTGAAGGAGCCGAGATGGACTCAGCCATGCTGGTTAATGTGATGCTCCAAGTCGTTCTTAATCAAAAGAAACTGTCAATGTTTTGCTCTACTCCCACAATTCTTAGGCCAGAGCATCAAAACCCTATTGTAAAGTTTTCTCCTTTGACAAAATGGCATATATAAAAACTCACCCAAAATTGTTCCCCACCTGAAATTTCGCCATTTTAATGGAATTAAATGTGGGTGAGGCCAAACAGCTCTAAAGATATTATTCAAATGGGATTTTTTTTTTTTAGATTGTCTTAGTTACCACCTGTGCATAAAGCTGAAAATCTCAGTGTGTCTGCATCAAATAATCAGGCGTGTGAATTACAATCCGTCAAAATGACATATGGCCCACAGATTTTACCGTTTTAAAATTGCTCAAAAAGACAGAACATATTCCGTTAACACTAGGCCTGGCTCCACCACTCCCATCCCAGCCTGGAGTGCATCTCCCTGGCCATCCCAGGCCCCTCAGGGCTGGATGTTTTTTTCCAAATTTGGTGCACAGACCCACAAGTAAATGAGAAAGTTCACTGTATCAGAAATCGGGAAATGTGTCTCCATCTCCCATTTTACTCAGACTCCTTTTCAGAAAAAACAAAAAACAAACAAAACAAAAAACACTTCAAGCATCCATTAGAAACATTTTTGCGAAACTAAGGATGTTTTTAACTTTCCAATCATTTCCAATGTGATGCCTCAAAATCTGCATAAAAACACCTCGACAAAAACACAACTACTTTTCAGGATATGAAAAAACATGTTTGCAGTTCATTTGGGTTGTGTGTGAGAAGAAGAGAACAGGGCTTCAAAGATAATAGTAAGGCTGGAAGATGTACGGCACAGTAGCTCTGTTTTACCCCTCTGAGCTTTCAATGCCACCTGTCATCAAATTTATGACAGCATTTGGAAATGCTGGAAGGCATCTCAGAGTAATGATGTGGATTCTCTATGAAAAACTATGTTTTTTCTATGTTTACTGTATAACTTACAAATACAAGATGTAAAAGACAGATGAAGATGTTGGTAATAATTTTATCTTTGTTTTAAAATATAAAGTTGGTGTTTTACAGCAACACATCCCAATATCACCTGACTGCTGCTGTTTTTAAAGTATTATTTCATTATAGTTCTAAAAGAGAAATTATAATTGGATAAGTTGGTCAAAAGCTTTACAAATATGGTAGAGATCAGATAATTACTTGCAAAGTTCTTATTTTATTAAAACAGATATTCTTTTGAAAGAAGCACAAGGCATTTGATCTTTAAACGTTTGGCCTTAAGAAATAGAAATTTATTTTTTCCAGAGAGAGTTTATTGTATATTTAATATGCTTCAATTCAACAGAGTTATTTCAAGAAGAGGGTTTGAAAAAGGTTAAAATTTTCAAAAGGACACACTTTCAAACTACCAATAACCAAACATTGTTGCCCTTAACAACAATGTAGGAAAATTGTTGTTAAAGGCAACATTGTTAAATAACCAGTAGTACAAGTAGATCTGGTGAGAATGATTAATATTGAGATATTAAATGATTCCTAGCTATACTTTACTATTTCCACATTTTAAATTAAATTGATAGCCTGTATTTTTCAGTGTCATCTATGGCTGTCAGATGTTGCATATCAACATAACTGGGAGCATATTAAAGCTAAAGTAAAGGCAAAAATTTTAAGCACAATTTTCTCCTAGCTGCATCACAAAGTAATATATAGCTAAATCTGACAGAAGCTTTTAAAAATTAATTTGTAGAAAATTCACTTTACACAGAGACTGTCTGTTGTACTATCATTCAATAACAAGTGTCACTGTTGACAAAAAACAAAATGACTAAAGCAATTGTCCATTCATTGCTTGTACCTACTATTAGAAAGCCTCGATGAAGACAGTGAACATAGGGTCGACGAAGCTAATAAATGGCTTGTCTTGCTCTTGTAAAAGGTCAGAGCTTTCATTATTTACGACGCCGGATCTTTGTCATGGCTCAGTGACACTGACCTTGTGCAGGTGTCACATCCTTCCATCTTTCTATGCCCATGAGTGCATGACTTTTCATTGTGTCTACACGCTTGATTACTAAAGGTTAACAATACACAAGAAAACATGTTTTTTTCTACTCCTTAACGCATATAAAAACAGTTTTGCACACAAATCTGCACAATTCTCATTAGTGACATTGGTTCAGATAAACAGTCCTAGAAAAGCATAAGTCTGGGATCGCAGCTCTTCCAGCTGTATTTTTCTATAGCAGACCAATGCTTTGTAATTGAATTTCTGTAACAAAGAAAACTAATTGTTTACCTAAAATCAAACGGTTGTATTTTTACACTACTCCTAATGCTGGCTTATGATCAAAGGACATCACTAATAATGGATGTAGCATTAGTTCTGTAACTTGAAAGAATCAAAATACATTTCAAAATGATCTCCTGAGAACAGCTTGTATGACAAAACAGCTCAGAAAATTGATGTCATCGTTCACAGCTTCTCCTAGTGTTCACTGATTGGCCTGGTTGAATGTCTACCAGAGGAATCAAGATCAGTGGGAGAACGTGCAGCCTGTGTGAAGCATGATCATTATCGAGCGAAATAGTGCAAGATGGTAATTACCAGGATAATTGTACGCAGAAGAAGGACTTACTGCCCCAAGAGTATAAAAATGGAAGTGAGAATAGTGAGTCTACAGCCGTCTGACTCACTTATGGTAGATAGTATAGATTCCATTGAAAACCTGTACTGTACATATTATCAGTAACAAAGAACAATAATTATTTCAAAATTTAACTCAACACAAGCATTGTAAACTAATTTTCACTAAGTTCAGTGTTATTCAGTCCTGAATTTCAATAACTTCACATTCTCTTTTGGTTCATGACCACTAATACCAGTAATGTAGTACTTTGGCTAGATTACTTTGGCTTGTTAAAGAACACAAGGTATCAATCATCCAAGCTGTCCCCACTCCATCTTCTTCCACTGGCTCCTGTTGATATATCATGATAATAATTTGGGGATTTGGCTAATGATACTGCTGAGACAAGCAATTTCTCCCCCATCTGAAGCTGAACCCATCATTATGCACAAGGCCACCATGGTTCAATTCGTCTGAATCTTTAATGCACAAAACCCTTGGTGTTGTTTTGATTTTAGACAAAACATGTCCTTAATGAGAAATCCCCTGCAGAGGCACTTTTTGGATTTATGAGTTGCATCCAAACTGCCTGCAACACTGAAAAATGATAAATCAGCATATAAATGACCGCATTATTGAGAGAGCTAAGAAAAGCATCAACCCACGAGTCCATTATTTTAATTGGACTTGCCCTCACCGGGGCATGCAATGGCTCAAGTCGCACTAGGGTCGAGTGGTGATAAATGGAAGGCCATACCACGAATGCAGCCTTGGCCAATGATGTAGCAGAACATGGGAACAACCGCTCTCTTTTGTTTACACTGACCTTGTAATTAATCAGTAGGGTGCAACGATGTTGGAAAAAAATATAGTAAAAAAGATAAAGCGGAAGAAAGGAGGAAAATGGAAGAGCAGAAGAATAGTTTAAGCCCCTTAAGAAATCACTGCACCGGGAAATCCCATGCAACAAAGCAAGATGCCACTGTATTTTTGAGATGATGTTGATAAAAAAAAAAAAAAAAAAAGATCAAGGTTTATCGCTTTAAAATGGAGGCGCAACTGACTCAGTGATTAGAAATCTTTGTTCCCACAGTTGAGTGTCAAATGATGACATACTGCTTTAATGACTTGTTGGTGTGTAAAGCTTTCAAACACACACGGATCTTTCCTGTTATTAGTTCACGGTTGGTTGACTTGTTCTTATAATCCAGTGCATCCATGAACTTACATTCCTTAACTATATTATTAAAGTAGTAATATAGAATTCAATAATATTTTCCTGAGCTAATATTATAAAATATAATATTCTTGAAAGTACGTCTGAAAGTTAAGATCAGTTTTTACTTAACAAATAGCATTATCACACAAATAATCAAGCAAGTACCTACATGAGGCTCAAAATGAACCAAGGATTATGACCGGGTCTTATGCACATTTTTGTTTTGCATTCTATCTTATTTAGCAAGCATTTATAACAATCAAAAGTTTTACTTTTTGTGTTCATATTTACTTATGAGACTGCCAACCAAATGTTTGAGATAATGCAATTATATAGAGTTGAACAGGAGGCACATCATTGTAAAGGAGCATTGCAAATACAAAAAACTAAGGCAAACCTGCTTTAAAAATATGCAACCATGCTTAGTTGCATATTTTTAAACCAAAGAACACAATACATGCACAATAAAGGTTGATAGTGTGAGTTTAATGTTTCACCAAGCAGTTACTGTTCCAGCATGTCTTTGAAAAAATTAACAGAGATCAACATGTTATCAGAAATCGCAAAAACTTAAATGTTTAATTTTTATTCACAAATGCACCTTAGGACAACATAATAAGTTAGCAGACCCACTTCTACAATGATGTACAGACTCAACATTCAAACGCAAAAAACTAATAAAAATAAGCTTGCTTAAATTGCTTTATTGTTTGCATATAGTCATGAGAACAAGCAGATGTGCTGAGTATTTGCCCCTGGAGCAAAATGGTCTCAATCCAAAATAAAGTCCACTGGGGAGACAGGAATAGAAGATGAACAAGGTGACAGCATGATGTAGTACCAATTAATAAGGTGATAAAGTCATTTTACACTCCAACTGTCAGTTCATCATCGCTGTCTTGCATGCAAAAAAGTCGCCTGTGATGGTTATGAAAAACTACACACACAGCTGATCATAAGTTCACTCCATCGACTGTAAGTGAAAGATGGATTTAGCCATCACGGGATTCCCTCCGCTATAAAGCTGAGTTCAGAAGCTGACTCTGCCAGCAGTTGGCCCTACGACTGGGGGATATGAGGAAAATCTAATATCCTGATATATCTTTTGCTATATCACAATACACGATATGTATCACAATATTCGTAAATGAGCTCCAATGTTATTTTAAACTAGACTCCTTGCAGCATAATGTCACCCACGCAAGTTCCCATCACCATTTCCCTGCTAGACTTAAATGTAAGCTCATACGAAAAGGGATGCAGTGTTTTGCTATGAACTGCCTACAACAGTGGTCCCCCCCCAAGCTCCGTGGTAAAAGTACAACAGGTTCGATCGGTTCGTGTGACCAGCCACACGGCAGGAGTAACACACCACACACATGAACCGATTCCGCTCATGAACATCCCGATTCCAGAACAAAATCCAGTAAAACCCCAACATACCATACGTGAATTTAGAATGATCTACGCGGATGACAATGTAGAAGCAGCAGTGATAGTTTGTGGACTCATTTTAAGCGATAAAAGATGTAAGAAAAGGCGTTTGATAAAAGACGGCGGGAGCAGTCGCTCTATTTGCTGCACTATGATCTGGAGGTGAGTTATGTTTTTTCGTAGTTAACATTTTTAATTGAATAAACATAACCACATATAATAAACATATATAAAAATGACCTTTACATATAGTAATAAACATTTCCACATGTCACTCCGATGTCCACCAGACTCTCAGTTGCCATGTCAACTGTTTGGGATTCCCCTCCGTTCTTAAGACACTGCGCTTTCTGATTGGCTACTTGTCACTTTCAACAGGCTGCGTTCTCGCTCCCAGTCAAGGAAAACCCCACAGGCTGCGATAATCGGGCCAAGACAACGTTGAATATGCCCGATTTTAGATTGATGTAAAGGGAAAATCTCACAATAAAAAAAAAAAGGCTTTAGCGGGAACACAAACATGCAGAAGCATTATCAGAAGGTTCCTGCAGACCTGCTGCTGCTGTGCAGAGTTAGTCAAGTGTGTGTTAGAATCATGCAGCAAACCAGCAAAACAAAACTTGACACAGTCCCCCCCCCCCAAACTAACCGATTGAGTTGAGTAATGCGGTTGGATGCAGGTAATGTTAGCTAAAAGATGACTAGCTAATAACATACAGCCCCTTAAGCTTGTTAACAAGTAGCCTGTAGACTACTGACGTCTACGTTCAGTTACATAGATTTAAGTTAGAAAAAAAATTATTGAATATCAATCATAGTAATAGGAAAAGTGTCTTAGCCATACATTATTCTCCTATTTCAGTTATGCGGAATAGTGGTGAATGAAAGTGGCTTATTCTATCACTTTCCATGCTTAAACTTGTTTGTGTATTTTTTTTTTCAGCATGGATTTGCAATTGTCTCCCAATGAACAGTTTTGCTATGAGATTCTTAAGATCACAAAGCACAAATAATCAAATTTAAGACAAACAGAATGACAAGAAATACTTAAAGAGAAAGTTAGCTTAGCTGAAAATTTAAGTAAGTTAAATATAAACAGATGTAACTTCTGTATTTTTACATCATAATTACAAAACTGCTAGAACAATATATGAAACGCTGGTATATTTTAAACAATTAAACAACAGTCGAAGGAAGTGCGCCATTTTCCTTGACAAAGAACATGATAGGAGATTTTTACCAGGGTGAAAATTTGGACTACCACTTCTGCAAACTCTTTCCTTGGTAAAGATGCTTGTTAAAATGAAGATGCACATTTACTGAAGGCTTTTGTGTCACTATAGTTCTTAAATAATGAATTAGAATGGCTTACACTTTAGTCAAAGTGTTAGAACATTATAGCAAACTTGTAAAACACATTTTCTAGGCGAAGGAGAGGATCCTATAGAAACTCTGCAGGGAAACAAAGTTTGGTCCCTGATTTAAAAAAAAAAAACAACAAAGATTTGTGATTCTAATGAAATGTGTGGATTCTGTGTTAAAATTGTTGGACTAAACTACCCATAATCAGTCTGATTGTGACAAAAATACTTGATATATAACGGATATGTTAAATATATTAAATTAACCTGATTGCATTTGTTTTATATTAAATTGCGCTGTCATTTATTTATTATTTGCCTGAATGCAAAAACAGTTGAGATAAAAAAGTCATTTCTTGATAAATAAATATAATAAATAAACCAGAAAAAGAAGAATTTCAGAAGCAAAAGGAAGGAAAAAGGAATAATTTAATCGGCATGTCCTAATTCACATATGTATCACATGTGACATTTTAAAGTTCATTTCACACATTTAAGAATAGATGGAACTATAACAAGCCAATCTATTTTGATACATATGTATTATTTATAACCAAGACAAATAATGTAAAAAAAGTATGCTTGTAATAAGTTTTTCAGTTACAGGGTCTTTTAATTTTCACCCATTATTCAACACAACATAAGCAGGGAAATACTTCACTAAATAACTGGCTATGAAAAATAAAATGCAGCAGTGAATAAACACTTCCGGACTATAAGCCTCGACTTTTGTCACACGCTTTCAACGGCTTATGCAACGATGCGGCTAATTTATGCATTTTTTTCTAACGGCCGCCAGGAACGCTCGTGCAGGAAAGGTAAGAGTGAGACAGGTGGAATATATGTGTCGAGGAAGACGCAAGTTTAATGTAACTTAACACGTCTCGGTGCACAGGAGGAAGATGAAGATGGCTCTCAGTGACTTATACCGGTATGTTTTTTTTAAACAATCCTGTTAGTGCTGTGTTACTGCCGCGTCACAGGCACTGTTTGGAAAGAAAAGCCAAGGTATATTATTAAAACTTTGAAAACTCTTTCTGTGTACCGTCTGTATTTAGGCACATGTGGCTTATAGACGGGTGCGGCTTATGTATGCACAAAATGTTTTTTTCATTTAAAAATGTACTGGGTGCGGCTTATAATCAGGTGCGCTCTATAGTCCGGAAATTACGGTAATTTAGAGCCGCCAACTGAAACTTGTAACACTTTTGAAAATTTATGACTCAAAAATAGTGTATATGGAAATGCAATATGTAAAAGCAAAAAAGTTGCTGGGACTAGGAGTAGTAGTAGATATAAGTAGCTGAAAGTAGTATTAATCCAAAGTCAGACATTAAGTAAACTGAAGAACAAACTTTATTAGTTTGTTCTGTTATTGATCAAATTAAGAAGCTGAGAAAACCTAACGAGAAGGTGTGACATGGAACATTAAAGGCAAAATTGTGGAAAAGGTAACTGATCTGTATGGCTTTGATCAGATGATTAATACACCCAAACTCTGCCTGTTTGTTCAACAAATGCAGCCATTCTGTGTTCCAAGCAATTCATTGCCGAATAAATCTTGACGTGTTTAAACTAGTCCATCTGCAGGGACTGGAGGAAGACTAGGGGGAAGGCAATTCACACATGAATCACACATGCTCAGCTGCCATTTGATTAATTAAAATCTCTGCACATATGAAAGGGGACATAACACACTTGCTCTGACATCTATTGTCTGTATTTAGCCCACAGTCCCCGGTCTATAAATATAATACTTTCTGGTTCACTGATTTTTGGAAGAGTTTGGGTAGCCTAACATTATTCAGACAATGTCTCCTCCTTTGCGTCAGTAAAACTATAGCTGTTCATGTTTTTCCACAAGCATTTTCATCTCCTAGACTATCTTGAGATTTAATTTCCTTCAGGCTTCATCCCATCTCAGTAAAACCGAAATATAGTAATAAAGCTCCGGCTTGGCTATTTATGTGAGTCAGAGGTATATGGACGTTAATATTTAAAATTATGGCTTAAATAAACAAGGAGAAACAAACTATGCAAAACAAACCCTCAGGGTTTTTACTGCAAACTTCCAACGTAAAGTTGAGTAAATAGAAACGGAATCATTTGCATTTGAAATTATAAACATGGCAATTAATGGAACTGTTTCATCACAGTATTCGAAAAGAGGCATAAAAAATTTTTAAAAACAAGACCGTTCCAATTCTGCTTTTCATGCTTTTCTTTTGATAGTTACTCTTAAAAAGTGCCACCATCATTCATACCGGTTTATCGTGAGCAAACAAAGCAGATTTATTTTAGTATCGCAAATATGGAAGTATGGCACAGCTTTATAACAGAGCTGTACTTCAACAATGAGACAATACATTAATCCACAATTTAATGCATTAGAGAAATGTACAATGAGTGAAGCAATAGCTGTTGCTGATAAATATTTAGCAACCTGAGTGAGGCTTCAGTTCAGCATTCAGATTTAATTAACAGTGATGCTCACAAAGCTAAATGACTGAGTTTATCATTCCCAAAATAAAAATGGCCTAAAATGACAACAAATTCTGTCTATTCCCTCAGTTTATCCTTTCCTGTATGTATATACTACATCTTGCAAAAATAAACATTCAGATTGTGTCATATTACAGCAACAAAATTTGTAGGACATGATAGACCAGTAAAGTATTGCTTACCACTGAAACAGAAGGAGAGTGATGAATGGTTTTAAAACAGTTTTTTAAATAATCATTTGAAAAAGGGGGTGTGCATTTGTATTCTGCCCCACTGTTTCAATACTTTTCAAAACCACATTCACTGGAATTACAGCTGCAGGTCTTTCGGGGTGCGTCTCCACCAGCTTTGTACATATAGGAACTCAATATTTCTCCATCTTTCTTTACAAAATAGATCACGCTTAGACCATCTGGATTTAAACCCTCTCTGAATGTCAGTTTTCAAGTCTTTTCATACATTTTATATCGGATTTAAATAAGCAATTAATAGTGAATATACTCTTAAATGTGTTTACATCGAAATCACCGCATTCGCCATCTGTTCTGGCAGAATGTTGATTTTTCCTATCCTGCTGGAAGATAAACATTTCAAAACTTCACTAAAAAGATGCTTTTTATTCAACATCAAAGAGCCGATGCTTTGAAAACAGAAAATATTTCTTTTGTTTTTTTTAAGCAGACCATCATAACAACACCCCTTACTTGCCCTAAGGTTTCAATCCTTCCTAATATGACAAACTGTGAAAATAAAAGCTCCACATATTGACAAACTGTCGAGCATTTTGGTATCTTTAGGCAATTTACAATTCACTGAAGTGTGAGTCGGACGCCGAAACTCCACACAGTGAAACGGTAAGCAGCACAGATAGAATAAGATCCGACTGCATGGCTCAGTTCATTTTCCACACAGCCTGGGGTATATTTCCTCACAGTTTATCAAGTATGTAGCTTTATTTCATATAGAAAGATGAGATCCAAGCCCCTTTCTCCCTGCATGTGCTTTCCTTAAATAATTTACACCAAGACATGCGTTAACAAAATATCTGTGCATATATTCACACCTGTTTTAGTTCATGTGTGCAAATTTGTTGGTGCCTCCATTGAGGCAGCGTTCCATCTTTGTCAGACACATAGGCCAGAATTTCCAACCCGTCAGGCAATGAATGTGCTTCTAAGAAAGTGATAGTGTTTATTTGAACTTGAGGGAAAGTGTGAGTGATCAACCAGGAGTAGACGCTGAAAAACCTGCACCTGTTAGTGTTTCCAAGCTGGTCCACTGAGGGATACTACAACAAGAGCAGCGATACAATAGAAAGCAGAGAAGCAGTGAGACATAAAGCCAAAGAAAAAAAAAAAAGAAAAGTGGTGGAGATGTAGAAGTGGAGGGATGAGTAGTTCGCCTATGTACTTTCCTCCATCTCTCTGTTGTATGCTTTGTTGATCACAACAGCATGATCAAGGCCTAACTTTATTACGGTGGCAGCTTTTGGCTGCAGTTGAAAAGACTGATCAATTTGGCTTCTTGCTCTGATGTAGCCCTTCCATGCTGCCCATGACTCCACGAAACATTCAGCTGCTTGGCAGCACAGAAGGCTTTGGCGGGCACAGAAAACGAAGAATAAAGAAAAAAAAAGAAAGAAACGTAGCTTTCCAAAATGAGAACTGTAGCCCAGTGAATGAGCTCATTTTCTGCCCTCTTGCACCAGCTCATCTGTGATGCCTCAAAGCAGTGTTCTGATAGATTTTCAAACACAGCAGAATGACAGATTCTTTGTAACACTAACAAATTCATAGAATGGCGGCTATAAAACAGAAGGGGGAATAAACAACGACTGTTCTCCAATTATGATATCAAAGTAAATGATATCATTCACATTGCTGTGAAATGTCTTTTCACAGCAATGTTATCCAAGTATTTTTCGGTTTTTGACTGATTTGAAGGTGCAGAGCTGCTGAGCTCATAAAACCTAGATAGATGGTTCACGTCTAACTTAAATCAGGCAAACAGCAGGTAACAAAAATAGCCAGGTGGTTTGGCTGTTTAATAGATTTTACAGACATTACAATAAAGCATCTTATTAAATGTTGCTTGCACGTCATTGTGATTCACTTCTTCCTTTCTAGAGCCAAACAAATATACGTTATTACTTGCATCTAATGTCACAAAGCTCCAGGTTCAAAGTCTTTCCGTTGCTAAAATAAAATAAAAGGCTACAGAAACACTCATAGCTGAACACAAACATAAAAGAATATAAAAATGTTTACACTTTTTTTTTTCATCTTTATCCAAGCCATCCAGAACACTTAAAAATGGAATGGCTCAGGTAATTTCAACTTTAAACAGCGACACACATCTAACTCCAAAATGCAGTCAAGCTCACTCTGCTGTATTCAACTCTGCTTTCTCTCCCTGTGCATCAGCCTCTCCACTTAACCCTCCACTTGTGATTCAGTTTATGACCACAGGGTGAACTAAATTGCCTCTCCCCTGACCATGCAGCAACAGCACCAGTAGGTGGTGAACTCTCTTCCTATCTTCAGTCTCGGCCTCAGGAGAAGACAGGAAGCAGAGGCGAGAGGATCGGGGACACAGTTGGTGTCAGAGCTGAGCTGTAGGAAAAAGCCAGCTGGATCTGTTCAAATGACTTGGCTGTGGTTGATATATCACATGGTTTGGCTGTCATTTCTTAAACACTGCCTTATTGACTGTTTTTTAATCCTCTTTCTTGCAGGTAGGTTGTAGATGTGTTTGATGGGTTTATGTCTGCCAGGGAAAGGCCAGTTCAGTGTACTGGTGGGTAGTTGTTTTAAATTTACATGGCATGTACTAGTTACTACAAAACATTCTAGCAGGAAAATAAATTACTATGTTGGAAGTACAGATTAGTTGTTTTGTTGTTGTTGATGCCATTTACATTTCCTATTTTCATAGCTTGTTTTCATGTTACCTAAAACTAGATTGTGTGCAATTAATTTGTTGATACTGACACTGAGGATGAATAAACAGTCTTACGAAACACTAAATCAGATATTTTAGTTAATGAGCTACAAAGAAGATAGTGGTCAGGCAATAATAAGGCGCCAGTTTTGTAGATGGTAACCATGTAAAATGCTTTGTTAGTAAATTTACACTATGTCACAAAAAGGATTTTTTATGTTATTATTAGATCATTTTTAGATGATTATTAAACAGCATGTTGGTTACCTAGCTGAATTTTAACGTTGTATGATTGTCTTTTTTACGTAACCACAACAAAAACTGCAGACAGACATAAGACAAGAACTACAAAATAATTTGTTATACAGAGACTTGAACCTGCTTTGTTAGGATTTTTGGTTAAAAAAATGCCCCATTAATTTTTTTTAATAAACAATTATTTGCATAAATACTTGTATCTGGACTAGCACAATGCCAGCAGAGTCATTTAAAGCAAGAGAACTTTTATGTAATGGTGTTGTGTGAGCCTTGACAGTAATTAGTGCAGCCTAATGTAGCCTCACCACTTAAATCAATGCCGTCTTGCTTTAGTTTCCAACGTGATTATGAATCTTGCTCTTGGCTTGCATCTTCCCCTCTCCCTACCACAAACTGGATTTTAATTCACTGCATGTGTACAGCGTCACAAAGAAAACTTTTATCAACACTTAATTCAAAAAGTTTTCCTTTAGGACAATAAGTACTTATCTATTTGTGAGTTTGGTTTATACCTTTCAAGTAGTGGGTATCCAGACTAACCAGTTACTCTCACTCGGTCTCTTTCAAACACACACATTTCAACCTCCAGCACCCTTCATCTGAGCTCTGACACCCGTTCCCATGGTAACACTATCAATAGGAGACTGACCATGGTCAGAGAGTGTCTCTATGGCTGCCTCTGTCTTCTCTTTGAACAAGTCCTAGCATTTGTATTGCTGTCTCACAGGATACCCGTTTAACTCTTAACATCCCCAAATTAACACTTAGCTTGTTCTGGGCATTTCTTAAGCGTTGTCATTTATTTAATTTTCTGTTAAGTTTGTGTCAAATATGAAAAAAATAAATAATACTTATATATATATATACACACACACACACAAGGAGGGACATTTTTCTTATTGTTTCGAAATAATAAACTATGATAGAAAAATGCAAAGTGTTGTTTGGGCTCCTCACCCCAACTACTACAAGAGAGTGCATCAATCCCAATCCTGCAATGACAACCAGGACACCGGAGCCAGTGCCATCTTTTGTGATATGCAAAACATGCAACATAAATCTCGAGTTGGTTAGGCATGTGTCAATAATAGAGTGACTTCCTCTCAAAAAAAAAAAAAAAAAAAAAAAAGTGTTTTGTCCTTCACTATTCCAAACCTAATCCAGCTCCCAGAGGTACTGCTGACTTGATCCGAGTCTCACAATTTGCTGGAGAGAATGCCAATGACTGTCAGACAGACCCCTGCTTGCGTGTCTGTGCCTTGGGACCCGTTGCATGGCCAAGCCCTGCTGATTAGGATATTTCTGAGTCTGACTGTCTCTACAATTTCACAATATTTCAGTATTTAAAGAGGGGGGCGGTGCTGGTGTAACTGGGTTCTGCTTCACTCCACTGTACCAGGCCGGCCCAAGTAACACCTCGACTCTGCGTTGTGTAGTTTTTTTTAATGAATACGAGGAGTTTCTGGGTGATCAGGCAGTTTATTTCCTAAATGAACACATATCGGAGTTCGGATCAGTGCGATAGCTCAGCTTCACTCAGCACACTATACAGAGAGTTATGTTAGCTTTAACTTAGCACAGGAAGTGTTTTACATATTAACAAAACTAAAAGTACAAGATTGGTGCCAGGCACACATCTAGTAAATAGTTGTTACACATTATTTGTCTAAGTTAATAAAAATTATGTTTTATGTGTTGCTAACACTTTTCTACACCGTGTGCTGAAGAATGCAACTCACCTCTCGTGCAGCTTTCACAGGCTGGCACTGATTTCAGGAGCCAGCAATATATAACCAGCCACACAGAGAAGGGGGGCGCTATTTCCCCATCGCACTAATGCATATAAAGCAAGTGGGATTCTACAACCTATACACTGTTACACTGGTACCAAGATATGAATTTGGCAGACAATCTTATTTTTTGCTTCCTCTTATTTTCACTTCCTGATGAAACACATGTCTTCAAATTGACACCTAAAGTGTAAGAATACAACCTTAATCCAGTTATACGTGTGCATAGTGGCGCAAAAGGCCGCTATGAAAAGTATGCAACTCATAGGGGCGCTGCACTAGAGGGGCGCAAAAACGATGTGGGGATTTTTTTTTCTAGTCAGCATTTATGTACTTAACCGCTGTTTGTGTATAAAATGGTCAACAAAAGAGAAACAGCACTGATTAGGCGCCCCTCCCCTCCATACAGGTACCTCGGCGGCCCTTCGAGAAGCGCTGAGGCGTGATTTTTTTTTTTTTTTTTTCTTTTAAATTTGAATTGTAGTAATGCCTCGACAACAGGGAGCTAAAGATGGGACGCAGAAAAAACTCCGGGCACAAAACAGAAAACGGAAGAGGGGGAGGGATAACGATGTTGGAGAGACGAAGAAAAGCTTTTCAAAGTGGTTGAAAGACAGAAGGTAAGTAATGTCAGTGTGTCAACAAGAGAGTTGTAAATATTCAGGTTAGCTGAAGCTAGCCTAAAATGACCGGTGGTTGTTGTTTCTCCGTCCCGTGATTTATTCCGTATTGCTATCAATGTCTGATAGACACACCTATCACACATCTCAACAATA
Organism: Alfaro cultratus; assembly: GCA_903066825.1. NCBI lineage: Eukaryota > Metazoa > Chordata > Actinopteri > Cyprinodontiformes > Poeciliidae > Alfaro > Alfaro cultratus. The sequence goes on along the minus strand of CAEFZX010027519.1, from coordinate 135 downwards.
AGTGTAATAATAATGACCGAAACAAAACACGGGGAATATTAAGGTCAGCTAAATTGTCGTTGCGGGACCTAAATAGGGGGGGGGGGGGGGGGGGGCGGGGGGGCGGCGGCGGGGGGGGGGGGGGGGGGGGGGGGG
>CAEFZX010027518.1:0-20671 GCA_903066825.1 Alfaro cultratus | reverse complement strand
CAGGTTTTTCTACAATCTAATCTACAATTTTCATAGTCATGAAAATAAAGAAAACCATTTGAATGACCAGGTGGGTCCAAACCTTTGGTCTGTACTGTACATGTATGTATAATTAACCAAAGTTTTTTCATACCTTGGTTAATTTTTAGGTGCAGAATTTAAATAAGTTAAAATGTGATTATATAAACATTGATTAACACTGATCAGAAGAAAATATAAAAAAATGTTTTCAGTTATTGTTGAACAACCAACTGGAGTTTTAGCAAAACTTTTGCTGTCGCCGCTTTGTGGACTAGCGTAGCATATAGTATCGTAGCATATTGTAGGCTAGCGTATCATAGGATAGCGTAGTGTATCATAGGCTAGCATAGCTTATCATATCGTAGCATATTGTAGGCTAGCGTATAATAGGATAGTATAGCATATCATAGCATATTGTAGGCTAGCATAGCTCATCGTAGCATATTTTAGGCTAGCATAGCATATCTTAGGCTAGCGTAGCTTATCGTATCGTAGCATATTGTACTCTAGCGTATCATAGGATAGCATAGTATATCGTAAGCTAGCGTAGCTTATTGTATCGTAGCATATCGTAGGCTAGCGTATCATAGGATAGCGTAGCATATCGTAGGCTAGCGTAGCTTATCGTATTGTAGCATATTGTAGGCTAGCGTAGCATATCGTAGGCTAGCGTAGCGTATCGTAGCATATTGTAGGTTATATGCTACGATACATATAGCCTACAATATGCTATGTAGGCTATATGTAGCATACATATAGCGCAGCATCCTATCATAGGATAGCATAGCATATTGTAGGCTAGCGTAGCATAATGTAGACTAGCATATCCTGTTGTATCATAACATATTGTAGGCTAGCTTATCATATCGCAGCATATCGTAGGCTAGCGTAGCATATTGTAGACTAGCATATCCTATTGTATCGTAGCATATTGTAGGCTAGCATAGCATAGCGTAGTATATCGTAAGCTAGCATAGCTTATCATATCGTAGCATATTGTAGGCTAGCATAGCATATTGTAGACTAGCATATCCTATTGTATCGTAGCATATTGTAAGCTAGCATATCATAGCGTAGCATAGCGTAGCATAGCGTAGGCTAGCGTAGCTTATCGTATTGTAGCATATTGTAGGCTAGCGTAGCATATTGTAGACTAGCGTAGCCTATCGTATTGTAGCATATTGTAGGCTAGCGTAGCATATCACAGACTAGCGTAGCCTATCGTATTGTGGCATATTGTAGGCTAGCATAGCATATCGTAGACTAGTGTAGCTTATCGTAGCGTAGCATATTGTTGCTGCCAGGAGGATTACGCAGTGTCATAATTTGCTGACGTAAACCTGTGGGGAAAATTAATTATTTTACATCAGTCTGAAAGGCTAATAGATTCATAAACATGAAAACCAACAATATAACTATAATAGTTTTATAAATGCACAATACTGTTAATTTATTTCAGCTAATGGAAATGTTTTCTCAGTTTGAAACAACTGATGGCAGCCGTAAAGCACGGTGGAGGAAGCATTATGATGTGGGCTGGTTTGAATGGAAACCAGATGATTATTAAACTGATCATCGATTCTGATCCTCCTGTCAGTTAAACAAGTTTTTTCTCTTCATATTTTCTGAAATTATTCCTCTGGTTGAAAACAAGCGACGCAAAAACTGCTCCGGACGTTTCCATGGAAACGGTTTACTGGGAGCTCACTGGGTCGACGAGATCCTTTGTAATGAGCCGCGGTTTGAAACCTTTAGCCAACGTCATGATCAGTTAACAGATGAGAATCAAAATGGTTTTTAGCTGAATATTTTATCAGGAGACCGAAGAAACGTGAGCAGAGCCACAAAAACAGAATCTCAGCTGGACTTCCTGGTTCTGGACGATGGTTTTAGCTCCATTCAGTCCATTTTTCATTTCTCAGAGTTTATCTAAAGTTCACCTCCTCGCCTCTAAACTTTCCAGTTTGGCCCCAAAGCAGAAGCTGCAAATGAGCCGCAGTTCAAATTCAGGTCAGATGAAAAAAAAAAACACAGAGAGACGAGTTTTCATGTCGATCTTAATCTTTCTGCAGCTGCCAGCTTGAGCCTCTAAATATTTCATTCTGTTTCCATCAGAGCTTTAGAGCGGCTCCACTGGGAGGCGCCGGCGCCCTGATTACAGCCCGGCCCCCCGGGGCCCCCCAGGGCCCCCCGGGCTGCTGCACGGCCCTGGCGCCTCCTGACGCCTCACAGCTTCACACGCTTCCTGCAGCCGCGGCGTTTCCCAAACTCACCTGCGGTTCTTCAATAAAAAAAGTAAAGATAAAGTGAAATAATCTCCCAGTTAAACTTGTTTTTTATTAACATTAAAGAATTATTGAATTATAACTTCCACATCTTACTGAAAAGTGTAAAATCATTTTTGATAATTGCATTAGATACTAAAAAAATGTGCAGTAAGATTCTGTTTTGCAGTGTATAAACTCTCTAAAATTGTTTTTAGCTTTTATTTTAGGATTTACTGAGATGTAAATGAAGTTTAAATAAAGCTCAGATTAAATAATAATGATCAAATTATCTCAATTTAACACCAAATAAAACTCCAAAAATCACAACTAACTTTACCGTAATGTTTTATAGTTCAATTTATAAAGTACATAAATTATTTTCTAACATTTTTCTCCAATCAGAACAAATTAAAATTTAGAAATATGTTATTGATCTCATATTTATGCAACAATTCATGTTTCCTGCAGTTTTTCTTCCTGGTTTCTCCAGTTTTCAGTCTCCAGGCTGCTGTAATGTTTAACTCTCTCACTCCTGCTCTCCGTCTGTGGACCTGATTTCATTCTGCAGAGCGACCCGGTTCGACCCGGTCTGACCCGGTTCGACCCGGTCTGACCCGGGGTCTGACCCGGTTCGACCCGGTCTGACCCGGGGTCTGACCCGGTTCGACCCGGTCTGACCCGGTTCGACCCGGTCTGACCCGGTTCGACCCGGTCTGACCCGGTTCGACCCGGTCTGACCCGGGGTCTGACCCGGGGTCTGACCCGGTTCAACCCGGTCTGACCCGGTTCGACCCGGTCTGACCCGGTTCGACCCGGTCTGACCCGGTTCCTCCGTCCGCCATGTTTGCTTTTATCTTTATGTTAACCAACAAAAGAGCTTCAAAGCCTCCAAACAATCAGTAGCTGCTGATCATTAGCTCCTCTTCGTCTCTGGTTATTTTTGACGAACGCAGGAGTCAAACTCCGGTCACCGACTCAGCAGCAGGTGGGGGAGGGGCAGCAGCGCAGAGCAAATCCGATCTGCTGCGTTTCATTTCATCTCACAGAGAAACTCTGACACCAGAGGGAGAAACAGAAACATGTTGCTGTGATGGAGGGTTCATGTGGAGGCCGCCGAGATAACGAGATGAGGAAGAGGAGGGAGAGGAAGAGGAGCAGCTCTTTATGTCTGCAGAAACCTCTGAACCTCCATCTGAAAGAGGAGGAAGTCCCACAGGGTGAAGCAGCAGCAGCAGGTGAAGCAGCAGGTGAAGCAGCAGGTGGAGCAGCAGGTGGAGCAGCAGCAGGTGGAGCAGCAGCAGGTGAAGCAGCAGCAGCAGGTGGAGCAGCAGCAGGTGAAGCAGCAGCAGCAGGTGAAGCAGCAGCAGCAGGTGAAGCAGCAGCAGGTGAAGCAGCAGCAGGTGAAGCAGCAGCAGGTGAAGCAGCAGGTGAAGCAGCAGGTGAAGCAGCAGGTGAAGCAGCAGGTGAAGCAGCAGTCCAACTGCTGTGTTTTGCTTTAATGTAAAACTTAGTTGATTTTCCACTGATTTCTAAAAAACAAAATGGCCGCTTACATTAAATGAGAAATTAAAATAAGTCATTAAAAACATTCTGCTCCCACTTCCTGTCTTGTTCTTCTTCGTTGGTAGAAACTTGCGGTTGTTGATCATGTGACTGTTGGAGAGAAATTCATCTGATCTCAGTCCATAAATCTGAATCCGGTTTTTCCTCCTCAGGTTTGATTTAAGCCGTTTCAGAACCGGAACTGAAACCAGGTCGACTTTGTTTCAGTCAGAAGAACAGGAAACCCGTCCAAGACCTTTTCTCCAGAGATGGAAGCTGACTGGACCGGGTTCTGCTGCTGAACGCAGGCGGTACCGTGTACCGTCGGGCTTCAGGCTCCTGTTCTGCTTCCTGAAACGGGTCGGGTTGAAAAGTTGAGTCTAAAAATATCTGCAGCCTCAGTACGAACCCAGAAGTTGGGCTTTGATTAGACCCCGCAGAGGGACGCAGAACCACAACAGACTGGTGGCTGCGGGCCAGTTGGTCCAGTTTAAACCAGAACTGAGCCAGGCCCGTCCCATGGTGCTGCCCCCACCTGCTGCTGCTGGACGAGTTTCTGATCTGATGGAGGTAAATAAATAAAGATGGATAAGAAACTCCAAAGTGACAAACACGCTGCCACCAGGGGGCAGCAGGGAGCGACTTGCAAACAGGCTTGAATTTTAACCAACGTGAAATAAAATACTTTAATTAGGCCGATTCTGGAAAGTGTTCAACCCCTCCTGGTTATCCCGGAGTTAAAACAACAAAACATTTTAGTTTTTTTTTTCTTCCCAGGGTTTTGGCTTCATTCTGCCTGGATCTGATGGACGTTTTACCCAAAATGATCCTTACTTTCAAAACGTTGTGTGGAAGGACGACCTGCTGCAGTCTTTAGATGAAACTCTTCATCAAAACATTAAAAAAAAAACACTTTAATGTGACGCTGATTCTCCACTGATCTGAGCTGATAGCGCCCCCACATGGCCGAATCATGTCATTACAGCCATTTTATCCAGAGACAAAGTCATATTTAATCCTCTTTCTGATGAGATTAAAAAAAAACTTTTGAAAATAATCTTTAAGCTGGTGTTAAAAATATATATATACATTTTATTAAACTCACATTTCTGTATTATGAAATTATTTTTATTATTGATCTGATGTACTATTCTAATTTTATAAGTCATGTTTTCACTAACTATAAGCAGAAAATCATAACAGGAATAAAAGTTGGAAAACGCCAGTCTGGGTAATAAATCTATATATTCAAATAAATGTACTTTTCAATGTTTCCCTGGTTTGTATGCTTTTTCAGTTATTTATGAGTATAAATATTATTCAGCTGTGCAGAGTAACTGGACCAAAGCTTGTTTATGGGAAATGTATGAACTAAAAGAGAAGTGGGCCAGGAACTCAGCCCTGTGGTCCACCAGGATCTCCAGGACTGAAAGTAAATGTTCTGTTTTCAATTTCACACAAATTGTTTTTTCAGCTGCAACATGTTAGATTTCAGAAACTTCTGATGGTCAATGAAAATAAAGGTTTTTAGTACAATCTTGTTCCTCCCAGTCAGTAAGAGTAGAAAAATGTAAATAATAAAGATGATAGATGTTTCAGTTGCGAATCTATTTAGCTGTTTAAAGCCTGAGGGTTTATTTTATTGAAGTTTTCCTTCCTGTGGAGGCAGTAAACTCTTCCTCCAGTCACATCCGCTGCAGAAAACATGGAGTTCTGTCTGAAGCAGATAAATCAACGGTTTCATGGACCGTTGGCCTCCTGCTGCCAGGCTGAATGGAACCTGCAGCCGCCACTGAACAAAACGCTGATCTGCAGTAAAACATGAAGCCGTTTCAGCCTGCAGGCTGTTCAAGTTACACTGTAAAAACTAACAGCGATATTTAGGTTCATTTAGCCAAGGATCAAGAGTAAAAACTGGTGTTCATTTTTCTAAGTTATATTTTCACTGTTATTCATTCACTTATAAATGTCATAGCTCACAAATTTAATATTGATTTTTAGAGCTAATATATAAATTGGTCTTACTTTTTGTAGCTAGCTAACAAAATAGTTAACTTGCTAACTATTTAAATATTTACTAAGCAAGCTGAATTAGCATTTTATTAATTTTTCACAGACATAGCTGAATATTTATGTAGAAAGAAATTAGCAAGCTAAACATTTAGTTAGCATGCTAGCCTTCAGCAAGCTAAGTTGTCAAAATAAACGTTTATTTCCCAAATTAAATGCTTCGCTAACAAGCTAAACCTTTAGATAGCATGCTAGCCTGCTCTAAATAAATGTAAATATTCAGTTAGCAGGCTAAATTACCAAGATAGCTATTTAGCTGGAAAACTACATATCTCGTCTCGGTTCTGACCACAGCAGTACTAATGAATTCTTGTGTCTGAATCAGCGGGCCGGTCCGGTTCTCTTCGTGGCTCAGAACCGGGTTGACCCACCGGAAGGCTTCACGGACCGGGGGAATCTGTCCGAGTCCGTTTTCCCGTGGTTCCGGTCGCCTGCTGTCCTCCTCGCCGTGTCGGAGCGAAGCGCAGTGGGACACTTAACGGCCGCCTGTCCTTAACGGGCTTGGACTAGACCACTGTGGCCATCAGAGTGAAACATCCTGCATTCAGTTTACACTAAAATTACTCACACCCCTCTAAAATTTAAGGCTCTTAATTTAATTCAAAAGTCCTTTAACTGAATGTTGTAACTGAAATCATTTCTTCTCGACTCGCTGTGAGCAGGAAGCATCTCCAGTAGCAGTCAGTCTGCCAGCGTTTCTGAGGAGGCCTCTGACTGAAGACTTTCTGCTGTATGTCAGTTTCATGACATGCCAAGTTACATGTCTGATACTGTATATGACATCATCACTGCTAACCCACCTCCTTTGCTTTTGCCACTCCTCTTTAAATCGTTTGGTTGGAGCAGTGGTGCCACGGTGGGTCCTGGAGGCCCGGCATCCTGCACGGTTTAGTTCTGTCCCTGCTGACAGTAACAACCTTCTCAGCAGGTCAATGATCTTCTTAGGCCTCCAATGATCCATCATTTGATCCAAGTTAAACCAGGGAGACTAAAACATGCAGGATGCTGAACCGAAGGACCCAGTTTGGGCTCCACTGGGTTAGAGAGATGTTAGAGTAGGGGATCTGATCCTGCAGCCATGTTTTGGGTTTGAAGTTCATCCAATTTGTTTGCCAAAGATCTTCTATTGGCCATCATGATGGAAGGAAGAGTCGGTTTGAACTTCCTCCTCTAGGTTTGGGGTCGTAGTTCAAGCTTCTGGGATGCTAACAGCTACTGTCAGTGGTAAAAGCAACACCTTGTTACCATGGTTACGGACAGGAACAACTGTCTGAAAGTCAAAGAGCCACCTGAGTAATTCCAGCTTCACGTCGGCTGAGAGACGAAGGAGGAGCCGCCATGTTGATAAAAAAAAACTTTATTACTGCAAAGTTCGGCAGACAACAACATGCTTTTCACCACTTTAGAAAATAAAAACGTATTGCACTGGTTTCACTCCTCTACGGGTCAGAACCGCTTCGGCTCTCGGACCCGGTCGGTAACAGCCCGTTCCCCAAGTAAAGGTTCCGGTTCTGGAGACGGGTTCTTCTCATTCCCAGAACCTCAGCGGATCGGATCGTCGGCCCCCCCACACTCAGGGGCGAGAGGAAAACCGCTCAGTGACAGAAACACGGAACCAGAACTTGACCCAGACCCAGAACTGGGACCAGAATCAAAACCGGCTGCAGAGGTGAAAACACTCAAACTGGTTCCATTTCCTGCTTTCCTCTGTGATAAAACCCGAACCGGACAGGAAGGTCTGACCCGACCCGACCCGGTGATTCTGGAGGAAGCAAAAGAAAAAATCTTAAATCCTGTTTGAGTGAAAAACAGAATAAAATCTGTTTTTTCTCTGCAGGTTTAATTAATTTTACAGTTTTTATTCTGATATCTGATCAGAAATAAGTTCTGGAGGTTCTCTGCAGTCTGGACTCTGGAACCGGATCTCCAGTTCGGTTCTGTCTCTGAGCAGAAACTTCCACACAGAGAGGCAAATGTGACAAAGAAAATAAAAACAGGTCCAGTGTCGTCCTGTTTCCAGCAGCCTGTCAGAACCGGCTCCGTCCAACAACCGGGTCTGGAGCAGAACCGGCCTGCAGGGGGCGCCGTGGCTCAAACAGGCCGTAAAGAACCCGCTGGAAGAGATGAAGGACATGTAAACATCGGACTGCCGGGTCAGAACACCAGGAAAAGCAGAGTGACTCGGAACCGGTGCCGGGTCCGAACAGAACTCGACACGTTGACCCTAAAACACACACAGGGTAAAAGCTGCTTAAATACACACACACACACACACACAGGAAGTGACTACACAGGACTGGAGGCAGAAACACAGCGAGTTGGTCCAACGGAACCGGACGGGGCTGGAGACCAAACACATGGCGGTCCGGAGGTTCAGCCTGCAGGGGGCGCTCTGGTTCTGACAGGGTCCAGAACGAGGCGACTGACTGGACCACATCAGAACCAGAGGGACGTTAGCGTAGAAAGCTCCCAGAACCGGAGGTAACAGTGGATTTTCCCCAGCAGGTGGCGCTGGGACGAGTCCAATCTCCCTCATCCTGCTGGGTTTTGTTGCTTTAAGCTCATTAAATTTATCAATTTTAACAAAGTTAACAATCAGAGATAACCTCGGTTACCGTAGCGGGCTAGCATGTTAGCATGTTAGCATGCTAGCATGTTAGCATGTGACCGTTTATTGAGCAGCTTCCTGGTGATCGGGTCTGAAAACTTCCTGTTTGGATCCAAACAAACACCTCCGCCTGAACCAGGAAGTCATTTTATCGCTTATTTACCTGAGTTGCCCCCTGGTGGCCATAAGAGGATCTGCATGTTTAATTTCACTTTTCTATTTCAACATTTTAAACTTTTATTAATATTTATTGGGACATAAAAAATATTTTTTATTTACTGGGAATCTATGAGGAAATGGCTGCAGTTGCTCAGACTCACCAGCAGGAGGCAACATTTAAACTCAGGAATCAGATTAAATCTGTTTGATCTGATCGTCGGGTCGACGCCGGGCCTGCAGGTGGCGCCGGTCCACGTTTTTTATTGTAACTACAGGTCGGTTCTGTTTGGAACAGAACCTTTAAACGACGAAGCGGATCGGGTCAGGGTTCTGTTCCGGTTAGGCCGCAGTGAAACGGTTCCCAGGTTGGGTCTGGATGGTTCTGGACGCTCAATAATGAGTCACAGTAGCGTCTGCAGAACCGGGCCGTTGTTAGGTCCGCAGCCCCGAACCCGGGTTGTTTTGGCTGAAGCGGGAATCAGAACACTGAAGTAACAGAAAACAGTCGGAACCGGGGCGCATGGATCTACCGGGTCAGAACAGTTCTGCTGCTATGTCGTCCTGCCGGAGGCCGGGGCAGCAGGCGGGTCGGCTGAGGCGTGGGCCGGTTCCGGCCTGGCCCGGTCGGACTGGGCCGAGATTCTGGAGGCGGCCCTGCCGGGCGGCGCGGTTCTGGCCGGACCCAGGACGCTCTTAGCTACGGTGGTGATCTGAGACACGACCCGGTCGATTCCGGACTCGGTAGGCGGAGCCGCGGCAGTCGCAGAGGTCACAGAGGTCGCAGCGGCGGCGCAGAGCCGGCGGTTGTCGGCCTCTTTCTGCTCTTTGGGAACGCCGGGGGAGGCGCGCGCTGGCTCGCCGCCTGCGGGGGGCGCCGCGGGCTTCGGGCCCTGGGCGTCGGCCTGGGGAGGCGGTTTGCTGACGGACATGAAGGCGCTGCCGGGGGTGGAGAAGCTGGAGGGAACCGAGCCGGGCCCAGCGACTCCGCTCGGTTCCGGAGCGTTCCTGTCCGGTTTTCCCGTGGCGGCGCTCTGAGCCGGCCGGTCTGCCGTCGCCTCGGCGACCGGCGGCACGTGGCCGAGGTGGCAGAGGGAGGGCAGCGTGCCTGCCGGGCCCGTCCGGACAGAGGTGGGCCTCAGCAGCGGCGGCGGCGTGAAGGTGGCGGCGCGGCGGCCATCTTGGCTGTCCTCGGAGCCGTCGTCCGTCTCGTCCTCAGAGGAGTCGACCTCGTGGATGGCGTCCTGCTTCTGCAGCGACTCCCGCCGCTCGGCGCGGTCCTGCCGGATGGCCGACAGCTTGTCCTTCAGCTTGCTCTTCCCAGGGGTCAGGCCCAGTGACCCGGTCGCCATGCCGACGGCGCCCTCGCCCTCCTGGCGGCCCAGCTTCCTGGAGGCGGTGGCGTGTTTGTGGAGGCTGCCGTGTTCGACGCCGCGCCCGGCAGGCGCCAGCATCGCTTCGCCGCTCGACTCCTGTTGGCCAGAAAGTTAAATAAATGAACTGTAATACAATTCACCAAATAAATATGTGATCAATTACTGAATGTGTAAATATTGATTTGTGTAAAGCAATCACTAAAATTAATCTACATTCTAGAAAAACTATTATTTTCTGCAAAACAAAACTGTTTGCTTCCTATACAGTTCCCATCAGACTTTATTTGGACCGTTTCTGATATGGTTCCGCCGTCTTTATTCCTGTACAAACTAGCTGAACCAGTGGCGCCTCCTGCTGGATGGAGGCTAAACTACAAGGAGATCTGAGTGACTGGAACTGATTTAATCTAATAAACCATAAATAGTAAATTAATCGTTTGCCTCGTTGTAAACGCTGCTGCTTCTCTGATTTCCTGTTTTGCTGCGTTTGTGTTTACAGTGAATATTAATGTGATGTTGGATCTCTGTGTTTCTGCTGTAATTAAAATACAGTTTTACAGTATTTGAGGCCTGATTTCTTTGAATGTGTTTCTGTTTAAATAAATAAATAACTATGAACGGTTCTGATGGTGAAGGTGACTATGGCGACCCCGGTGACCTTTTACCTGGAGGCTCTGCAGACTCGGCTCCCTTTGCAGAATCTCCTTCTTGAACTCAGAGTGTGAGACGTCCAGGCTGTGTTTCCGCGCCGCCGTCCCCCCCACAGCGGCAGGCGATGACGGCGAGCCGGACAGCGAGGCGGCGAGCTTCTCGGCCGACTGCACCCTCTTGAGCAGCGGCGAGCGTGGCGGCTCGGCGCTCTTGGGCCGGGACATCTGGCGGCCCAGAGGCGGGGAGGAGTGCAGCTTGACGGGGAAGGCCGGCCCAGCGGTGTGGCCCGGCAGCGGAGACGGCGAGCGCTGCGGCGAGCTGCCCTGTGGCGTCGGCGACGGCGTGCGCGCCAGCGGCGACAGCGGGATGTTGCCGGCGGACTTGCGGCGGGGGGAGCGGTACTGGCGCTGCAGCTTGGGGGCCAGGCCGTGCAGCGAGCTGGGCCGGATGTGACCGGAGCCGGCCGGGGAGTTGGGAACGCTGGAGCCGGGCGAGCTGCTCTGGGACGAGTTCCCTCCCACTGGGACGAGAAGCGGCGCAGTTAGAGGAGAACCTTCCACCGGACCCTGTCTCTGTGCGGGCGACTCACCTGAGTGGGCGGAGTCTGGAGTGGACCTGTGGCCCTGCGTGGGGCTCCGCGGCGACAGGTTGTGAGTGGGTGAGCCGGGGCCGCTCTCGCCGGACGACAGCGAGCGGTTCAGTGACGACAGGCTGCGGCTGGTGTGCAGCAGCGACGCCTGCTTGGTGATCTTCCTGAAGAGAGACGTCCGCTTCTTACTGCGGACAGACATCATCAAACTAATGCAGGCGTTCAGAACCCGGCCCACTTCTGGTTACACCTAAAGAATCTGGTAGCAGCGCTGCTGCTGCTTCAGGGATCATTCTGATGATATTAAAGAAAGTCACCACAGATAATTCAGGTCTGTCTGGTAATGCTTTCATTATCTATGGGTCTAAAAATTAAGTCATATTTGATGTTAGTTGGTAAGCTAAATATTAAGTTAGCAAACTCAACATGTAGTTTACAAACTAAATATTTAGCTTAAAAGCATTTATTCGGTTTAGACAGGCAGCTAAATCTGTACTGTACAAGTTAAATATTTTGGTTACTAACCAAATATTTAGTTGGAAATTGTCATATTTGTAAATGAAAAACTAAAACTTGACTTTGAAGCATGAACTCTTTTCTCTTATCACAGGTTAAATAACTCGAAATATCGCTGCTCATTTTTGACTAACTTTATAAATGAATAAATATTTATTGATCAGTTTTCATCAATAGCTGATTAGGTAATGACTCAGAAACCTTCATCTCGTCCTCAAAGTTGAGGTTTCTAAAGCTGCTGTGACCCCAGATTGACCCCAGATTGACCCCAGATTGACCCCACCTGTCCTGTCCCTCCTTGCTCTTCGTCTTCTTGTTGCGTCTCGCCATCTTGGACTTGAGGTTGGTCTTGCGTGCGGGGCCGACTTTGATGGACGTGTTTTCAAACGGCGTGGCAGAAATGGACACCTTGGCTCCACTCTGAGAAAACACAGCAGAATCAACGAAGGCTCTGATTGGCTGCTTCCAGCATGGACAGACGGAGGGCTCTGATTGGCTGCAACCGCTCTTACCTTCAGGATGAGCTCCACCACCTCGGTGTGGACCAGGCCGTGGACCGGCTCGCCGTTCACATGGGTGATCAGGTCGCCCTCCCTGAGGCCGGCGTCGTGCGCCGGGCCGCCATCCTCCACATGCTGAGGGGGGAGAGTGTCAGTCAGGGTCAAAGTTCACGACCCAGTCGGGGGCAGCACTTCCTGTTTTCAGATTTACAAAACGTCCTACTTAAAGCACCGTTCCTCCAACCTACTGACTGCTTCCAAAGCTCTTAAAGAGTTAACAGAAAAATGTTTCTGATTTATTAAATTCAAACTAGTTTCAGATCCAGAACAGAATTTGCTTTTCCATCGTCTGAAGTTGGTCAAACATTTTCATCTTTTGCTGAATGTTAAGATCTTCAGATCTTACAAAGATTTCCTAGGGTTGGACCTGAAAGCATAGAAACAGCCAATCAGAGCCAGGAGGCGGGTCTTAACGCTGTCAATCAACCTCCTGGAAATGCGTCCTGGAAAATAACCTGGGAACTTTGAAAAACAACCTGGAAGTTCCTGGAAACTGGAAAGCTTGATGTGTTTACTGGTTTAGGAGGCAGAACTCTGTAGAACCGGTTTTGTTGGGTTTTTCTCCTGGATGTGGGAGCGGTTCTGGTCGGCCCGGTACTGACCCAGACCATGTGATGGACGCTGTAGATGTTGGAGTCTCCCATGTAGACGCGGATGGCTCTCAGCGTGAAGCCGTACTTCTTCCCGGCTCGGTGGATGACGATGGCGGGTTGGATGCTGCTGACGGCCGGGGAAAGGTCGCGGCTGGGAGAGGAGTCCCGGGACGACGGATTGGACGACTGCGAGTGTGGAGACATGGGGCTGGCCAATGGCGACGCTCCGTGGTGATCTGCGGACAGACAGAGGAGTCAGAGGAACGTCCTGCGGCGCTGACACCTCTGGGAGTCGAACCGACCTCCTGGGATCACCAGCGACAGCGTATTGGCCGACGCTGACTTGATGACCTTGGTGAACGGCCGGGCGCCGCCGCTCGCTGCGTGTTTGTCTGCGTCTCCGGACAGCAGGCGATGGCGCGCGCGGCGGGCCGCCAGGTCGCTGATGGCCCTCGGCGTGGACGGAGAGTCGCCGTCCGCCGCTGCCTTGGTCGCTGCGCCGCCGTTCCCTCGTTCGCCGCCGTCTCCAGAGCTTCCTGCTGCAAAGAGTCGGCCATCTTTATTATTAATGAGGCTGACGGTCAGCTGAGTGACGGTCAGAGGATCAGGAACACCGCGGCGACACTGACAGCTAAGCAGGTAGGGCAGCATCCTTCACAAGGAGCCAAGTGAGTACAGTTAGTTATTTATTTAAAAGAAATGAGAAAAAAATTTACCACTGAAAAATTCAAGATGGCCGCTATGGTTGTCAAGAGAAAACAATTTTTTCACTAAATTTTCCAATATCTATCACAGGTGAATACTTTTTGGTGTAAAATCATACATAATTAAACCAACAGAAATCAATTTATTATTGATTTCAATCGGTTAGTAATTTTTAAAATATTTTTCAAAATAGTTTTTTCACTAAAGTCATCAATTAGATGAACATATTTGGTGTCAAATCACAGCCTAAACATTTTGAACCACAGAAATCAAATATATTTTATTTTTCTCATGCTTCCCTTTTCTGGTGGACATTTTTCAAAATGGCCGCCATAGTTGTAAAATCAACAGTAGTACTAGTTTAGACTAACTGCTAATATGCTAAACAAGTATCTTAGCTGTGCTAACGCTAAATACAGAAAAACTTTGTAGGAGCTGAATTTGACCCAAATATTTATGGTTTTAGAGTTTTTTAGACGTTTATTAGCTCTAACTCTCTGTGTGCTGCGTCACGTTTTAACGCATCCTGTGATGTCATTTCTGTTCTGGAGCTCCTGATTCAGCTCAATGCGTTAGCGCTAGCTACACACACCTTCGTCTTTGTTCGGATCGTCACAGAAGTAATTTTTCTATAAACATGACCGATTTGAAAGCTTTGGAAGAAATCTGGGTGAAACTTTTTCAGCAAAATTCCTCCAGTTGGAGACAAAACAATCAAATGCAGTTTATTTTATTTCAATTTTATGGACTTTATGATGTATAAGTTGATGATAAACAGGGTGAATTTCACAATAGGATGATAAGAAGGAGTCTTGCCACAAATCAGTTTTAATTCGACCAGATTCTCTTTTAGGAGGTAAAAAACCCACATTTTTAATGTTTTGGTCCAATTAGCTCAAAATGGCCGCTCTGGTTGCTACATTGGTTCATCGCTCACTAAAACACTTCTGCTGAGTCCGTCCTATTTCCCTAAAGTAAATTCCATTTATTAGGAAGGATTTTAGGCGAGGGTTACTGTGTTTTATCACTAATAAATCAGTCAGGCTAACAACAAAATGTACCAGAAAGACACCGGAGAAACATGCTGACCTTCACCCAGGTGCTACAGGTTTATACTGTGTGTGTGTGTGTGTGTGTACTGACGTGTGAGCGTGGCCTTGCTCTGCTGGCTGCTGGTGGAACTGGGTGTGGTGGGAGACTCTTCCAGCTTCAGCTCCCGCTCTAGTGGGAGCTCTGGGATGGAGAGTGGCAGCTCCTCGGAGCGCGGGCCCCTCACCGCGGCCGAACCCAGCAGGCTGGGGCTCTTCCTGCTGCCGGCGCCCCCTGCTGGACCGACCAGACACAGCAGCAGGTTATGATCTGTCAGACTGACCTTTAACCCTGAGCTGCAGCCCAGAACAGCCTGTTCAGGATTTCTGCAGGTTTCACCAAATCAAATTTAAGACCTTTTAAGACTTATGAATAAAGTTTAATACCTGTATTTCTACAGAAAAGTACAGACTTTGTCCAGCCAACTAGCGATAAATTTGGACTGAGACTCAAAAATGTTAGCTAGCAAGGGTATATTAGCAGCTGGTTAGCGGTAGCCTCAAATACCTTGAGTCACAAAAAACAACAAAGATTTCTGAGTTCAACTCAAACTTTTGCCTGGCAGGAAAATACAGTGAGAAAATAAAAATATGAAGAATATATAAGATTAAATCATCCAGTCAAGACAAAACTAAAATTAATTTAAGACTTTTTAAGGGTGTGTGTTGTCATTCCTGTTTTTGAAGAATCACTAGGCTCACTAGTTAGTGATGCTAACTAGTACTGCTGACAGTGACGAACCTGATTTCTCCTGGATAAACAGGGGATCTGCAGGTTTCATCAAATCACATTTAAGACCTTTTAAGACCTTTTTTAATGCCACCTGGAATTAAATCTATAAATATGAGGGATGGTTCTGGGAACCTGCGATAAAGAGCAAAAACAGTGAACCTGGCTGTGTGTCCATGATAGAGGCTAAAAAGTTAGCTAGCTAGCTAGCTAGTGCGGGTATGTTAGCAGCTATTAGCAGTAGCCTCAAACACCTTGAGTCATATATGGCATTGGTTGAACGCAATGAAGATGTTTCTAAAACCTGCTTTACAGAATAATCCCAGGACATAAAAAACAGTACATTAAACTTTCCTGCCACAACAAAATGTACGTATTTAAGACCAACTTACATTTCTACAATGCATTTAAGACGTTTTAAGGCTTTAATTTTAGACACATGAATTTAAAACTTTTTAAGGAGCGACCCTAAAAACAAGTTGAAGTGACGAGAGCATCTGCTGTTTCATGTGAGCCGTTCTGCAGCTGATCGACGGACAGTCGGGTTCACCTGGACTTCCTTCCTCCTCGGCGGAGATGGCGAAGCGCGGCATCTCGATGATGGCGGAGCAGCAGCGCCTGCGGACCGTCAGCGGCGGGCTGGAGTCGCTCTCTGTGTGCGACGACTCGGAGACGGAGAGACGCTTCCGCAGGCTGGAAGGACAGGAGACACGACGGAAAATAACACCTCACACCAGGTCGGATCTATCGCTTTACTCTCTAGTTAATGACAGAAATTATTTTCAAAAAGCGTCTTTAATGTCAGTCGTTATTTTATGACAGAGTATCAGCAGGAAACTTTGTTTAATTATGAGAATAAAGTAAAAATATCAGCAGAATAAAGAAGCAATTTAGCAGGAATAGAAAGTTTAGATGAAATTATCTCAATCTGAGGAGAGCAGCTCAGTTTGTGGTTCTTCCTTCAAAATAGAAACATTCGTCTATTTTTATTTCTAGTGCAGAAGTTCTCATAAAATTACAACTTCATTCTCCTAATACAACTTTATTCTGGTGATATTATGACTTTATTATGATTTTATAGTTGGAATAAATAAAAAATTTCTAATATTAATAACCGTTGACCTGAATTCAAAATGTAAATAAATAGAAACTGTGAAACAAGATGGCCGCCCTGACAGAACGATGGAAACCAAAGACATGAATTGATGGGTCAGTGTTTACTGTTTATTGGTTCCCCGGTAACCGACGGCGACTCACATCTCCGGCGATCCGACCAGCCAGGACCGGTCCCGGGTCTTGAGTCCGCTCAGGCCGTCGACGCGGTCACCTCCTTCCTCGCTGAGGCTGCGCTTGGTGGGCGGCGGCGTCCGCTTCTCCTCGTGGAGAGACAGACGCTCCATGCTGCTGTACACCTGCAGGGACACCGTCACCATGGAAACCGGGGTTGCCAGATCTGAACGATAAGTTTCCAGCCCAAATCTCATGGTAATGCAGCCATATACTTATTTATATATGTATAATCCTCAATTCACAACATTTTTGTTTGTTCTTTATTATATTCTGACCAGAACCAGAACCAGAACCCACTGGGACCGCAGAGGACTGGACTCTTGGAACAGAACAGGACTTATGTTTCCTGGTGTTTCCATTTAAATCATGAAGTTAAATTGGGATTTTTACAGTAATACTGCATAGTGACACTTGACTAACCAATGGCTATCAGTGATCGATGATGTCAAGTTTGACAGATTCTCAACATTTCAAAATAAATTAATAAAAAGAGTCCAAGGACACAGCGATTTAGAAAAATGTTTTTTTGTTTTCTGCCACAGAATGACGGTGAATATTTCCTAAAAGCAGCTCAAATTTTAAAACTGATTATTGCGTCCCAGTTTGGTGGAAACCCATCCAATATGGCAACCCTGATGGATAACCAGGTAATCGGGTCGCCAGGTATCGGGTCGGTACCTTGCTGAAGCGCGGCGAGCAGGAGGAGAACTGCCGCAGCTCCACGTGTTCGTCGTCGTTGGTGTCTTCCTCCTCTGAATCCATGTGGTGGTACCGGTCCGAACGAGCTGACGGGCGAACACACAGCGTCAGATAGTGAGCTCCACACAGAACCGGAACGGAACCGGGCCAGAACAACTCAGGGACGTACTGTCGAAGTAGCTGGTGTCGTCCTCAGACTCCAGCTGAGGGATGAACTCGGCTTTCTGCCTCAGCAGACCGTTCCAGTCCAGATCCGTGAAGAACGGGTTCTGCTTCACCTCGAAGGCTCCTCCTGACCCAGAACCAGAACCAAGATCAGAACCAGAACCAGGACCAGAACCAGGCAAAACTGGTTCTGGTCCTGGTGCTGGTCCTAGCCAAATGTTGGTTGGTTTATTTGCCTCTCAGTGAAGTCGCTATTAGAAGTGCTTTGGCACCATCTAGTGGTCGAAGTGTGTAATGCTT
The DNA here is from genome assembly GCA_903066825.1 of Alfaro cultratus. Lineage (NCBI taxonomy): Eukaryota > Metazoa > Chordata > Actinopteri > Cyprinodontiformes > Poeciliidae > Alfaro > Alfaro cultratus. The sequence continues at coordinate 2,745 of CAEFZX010027518.1, read as the reverse complement.
CTATCGGTTTGAATTTTGCTGATAAGCTCAATAATCTAAACTTTAAGCTACGTTGTGCAATGAAAACAGATTTACAAGGATTAATGCTTCCAACATGTAGTATATTAAAATACACAAGATGTGAACAAAACTCTAAAAGTTATTTCTAATTTTGGGTTGGATGCTCTTTATCGACACTTGGCAATGAAGGAATGGAAATGAGAAACACTGGAAGCAGTTCTGTACCTGTCCCGAGCCTCTCCAGCGGGTTCTGGCGGAGCAGCTTAGCGATCAGGTCCTGGGCGTCCTGAGGCAGCACCTCGTCGCCCTCCGGCCACACGATCTCATCTGGGAGGAGAGCAAACAGGAAGTCAGTCAGAAGGAACCCTCCATCCTGAGCGTCTGGTTCTGGTTGCGGCTCACCGCTGATGACCTGGCCGAACAGCTCCTCCGGCGTGTCTCCGAAGAATGGCGCGCAGCCCACCAGGAACTCGTAGAGGATCACGCCCATCGCCCACCAGTCCACCGGCTTGCCGTAGCCCTGCCGCAGGATGACCTCCGGGGCGATGTACTCCGGCGTGCCGCACACCTGCAGACCAGCCACGAAGAAGAAGAAAAACCAGGTAAACTCAGAACCCAACCGGACCAGAACTGAGCCTGATCCGGACGGGCCTGGAGCGGTACCTGCTTGTCCAGGAACTCCCGGGTATCCTTCTCGATGTGGCCTTCGTACAGGTTGGTGGTCAGGCTCATCAGGCCGATCTTGGAGAGGCCGAAGTCCGTCAGCTTGATGTGTCCCAGAGACGTGATGAGAAGACTGAGGAGGACAGAGACAGAATGAGCCTGAGCTGGATCTGAAGGTTCTGGAAGGTCCTGAGAGTCTTCCACGAGTCTTACTTGTCGGGTTTGAGGTCTCGGTGCACGATGCCGTAGTTGTGCAGATATTCCAGAGCCAGGACGGTCTCAGCAAAGTACATCCGCGCCATGTCGACGGGCAGAGCGCCGATGTTCTTCAGCAGCGTGGCGCAGTCTCCACCTGGACAGACCAAACCACAGGCGGATAGTTAGCTTACCAACTAAATATTTAGTTAGCAAGCTAACTATTTAGATGCAGATTAAGCAGTTTGGGTCTGAAGTAGCTAAACACTCAGCTAGCTTTGAGGTAAATATTTACTAGTTACATATTTAGTTTGAAAGCTAAATATTTAGCTCCAAATTAAATATGTAGCTCCGAGCTAGCTAAATACTTTGCTAAATATTTCAGGTTCGGACCGGAACTTGTGGGTCTTACTGAACCAGAACCAGAACCTGCGGGTCTCTTACCCTCCACGTACTCCATGACCATGCAGAGGTGGCGCCGGGTCTCGAAGGAGCAGAACATGGAGACGACGAACGGGTTCTCGGCGAAGGTCAGGATGTCCCGCTCCACGAAGGCCTGCTGGATCTGGTTCCGCAGGATCAGGTTCTGCTTGTTGATCTTCTTCATGGCGAAGCGCTGCCGGGTCTCCCGGTGCCGCACCAGATACACGGCCCTGGACGGACAGGAGAGGCGAGAGTCAGATGGAACCGGGCCCAGTTGGGCCCAGTCAGTCAGACCCAGTCCGGCCCAGTCAGCGGTGCCGTACCCGTACGCCCCGTTGCTAATCAGCTTGATGTTCTCGAAGTCTTCCTCTCGGGGCGTTTTGGGTTTGGTCTGCGGCGCGGCAGGGATGGCCGTGCTTTGGCTCTGAAACGGACCAGAGAGGCATCAGAACCAGAACCAGACCCGGGAACTGGCCCGGTTCTGAGCGCTGACTCACGTCGACCGAGTCGTCGGTCTCGGGCGTCTCCGGGTTCCCGCTGTCGTAGCTGCTGAGCTGGGTCATTTCTGGAAGCAGAGACACAGCGACGACCCGAATGAGACCAGAGACTCTGGTTCTGATCGGGTTCTGATCACACCCAGATTCTGAGGTTCTGGTTTACCCTCCAGCGGGTCGCGGGTCAGACCCAGCTGGCTGATGATGTATCGCGGGATGTCGGACTTGATGCCCTGGCCTTCCTTGGCGTGACCCTCGGCCGCCTCCAGGAGGTGGTAGAACTCCTCGGGGTCAAACTCCTGCAGAGGAAGAGGAAGGTCAGGAGGAAGATTCTGAACAAAACGGGTCTGGTCCGGTCCGGATCCTACCAGGCACTCCAGCAGTCGGGCCGGCCGGGCGATGATGATCATCAGCTTCTTCACCAGCTGGGTGACGAAGGTCACCTCCTCACTCTCTGAGCGCTCATGGGCCTGAAAGCACAGAACCGGGTCAGCTGGACCGGATTGGAGCTGAGGTCAGATATGAAAAACCATATGGATGGATGGATAAGAAACAGAAACAGAGACAGATCCTGTTCTGATTCTGATAGACCCGGTCTGTTGTTTTAGCTAATGCACTAACAGCAGAGCTAGTTTTAGCTTAACCTAACTTTGAACACGTTTAGCGCACTTAGCTCGTCCTAAGCCAGGGGTGGGCAGTCCTGGTGCTGAAGGGTCGGTGTCCTGCAACTCTTAGACGTCTCCCTGGTCCAACACACTTGAATCCAACAGCTGAATGGACCTTACCAAGCTCCGCCCACAACCGACCTAGAAAATCCCACGTGGCCTCAAGTCTCACAAGCAAAGCCTCGCGGCGCTCTGTTTCTATGGAAACCTGAGAGTATTTCTGAGTCGATTAGTGAATCATTTCACCAAATATCAGCTACAACAATGGACAGAGGAACTAACAAGTTCATGCGAAGCTTCACTAC
>CAEFZX010027517.1:0-15465 GCA_903066825.1 Alfaro cultratus | reverse complement strand
AAAGATCCAACATCAACACCCTGAATGACTACCGTCCAGTGGCACTCACACCAATTATCATGAAGTGCTTCGAGAGATTGGTACGGAGTCACAGCCTGCCTGCCTGCTGAGCTGGACCCTCTCCAATTTGCCTACAAAGCAGAGATTGGAGAATCCAACTCAGAGACCCCAGGCTCAGCTTCCTCAATGGAAGGCATGTTGGTGGGATTGAGGAGGTCTTCGAAGTATTCTGCCCACCAGCCCACAACATCCTGAGTTGAGGTCAGCACCATGTGCCCATGGGAATGGGGAGATCTACGTTCCCACCCTCATCTATGGTCAGGAGCTTTGGGTCATGACCGAAAGAACAAGATCGCGGATACAAGCGGCCGAAATGGGTTTTCTCTGTAGGGTCTCTGGGCTCTCCCTTAAAGATAGGATGAGAAGGTCAGTCATCTGGGCGGGACTCAGAGTAGAGCCGCTGCTCCTTCACATCGAGAGGAGCCAGTTGAGGTGGCTTGGGCATGTGGTTAGGATGAGGTGTTCCGGGCACGTCCCACCGGGAGAAGGTCCCAGGGAAGACCCAGGACACGCTGGAGGGATTATGTTTCTCGGCTGACCTTGGAACGCCTTGGGATTCCCCCAGAGGAGTTGGAACAAGTAGCTGGGGAGAGGGAAGTCTGGGCCTCCCTTCTGAAGCTGCTACCCCCGTGACCCGACCCCGGATAAGCCACCTGCACTTCTGATTATCTGTCAGAAAATCTATGTGTGTCGCCTTATGTTTGTGTTAACTTAACCAAAATACTCTGAACTGTGAAGCAAGAGTACATGCTAAGGTGATAAAATTTAAGCTAGTGTAACCTGCACAAAATAATCAACCCGTATTTTATTTTGGCGGGTCAAACGGAGCAGCACACTTTAAGTTCCGGGTCAGAGGTGCGCTTGGATCTGCTTCATTGCTGTGCTGCTGTCGCTGTGGCTAGATGCTTGAGTTGGCGTTTTTCTTAATCGCTGAAGAATACTGCTGAATCGAGCCCAATTAATACAACCGAAGGATTATATTGGGTCACTCGACGGTGAATCGTTTATTTTACGTGTAGAAATGCGGTGGCGACACGCCCACTTAGAACTTATGTAGTGGCGTCTTAAAATGGTCTTGTAGGCTAAAAGATCATTCTCTTTTTGCTAATTATGTGGCCGAATTAAATATATGCCCTTAAGGCATTAAATAAGCCTTTGGATTTTTGTAAATCTGTCCTTTAAGGATACTTTTAGTTACTTTTCATTGATTTTGTTAACGGCCAACAGGACTCTGGAATTGGTTCATCTCTTCGTAGTTGCACAACAAAACAAAACCAGGAACCAATTAAATGTTTATTGAAATAATATTTAAATCAATTAAGTTTAATTGACTTTAGGGTCAATTACTTCATTAGATCTGTAACTTTAATTGATATCTGTGACTTTATTTGATCTGTAAAATTAATGTGATCTTTAACTTGAAATTAATTTGAATGATTCCTGAGAAATACTTTGTGGAATATAGCTATTTTTTATGAATGTTTTGGATAGCAGATTAACGCTGGTTAAATGCTAATTTTGGTTTTTATTTATGACCTTGTTTAGTTCAGGGTTTTTTTCCACCCCCGGTTTCAACCCAGGATGTTGAGCTACCGGATCACCGCAGCTTCGCGGTAGGACTAAATTGAACCAAACTGCTTTATTTCCCGGACCTATTGCCCTGGAGCATGGACTAAAAAACAGTCGGGTTGTTGATTGATGGACATTTAATCACTCTGCAAACAAAAGAACGGACTTGAATAAGAGAAAAACTCTTGGGTGTCATTAGGGTTTATTTGTTTATTTATTTATATTTTTTGTTTATTTGTTTTTTTGGTTGTGCTTATTGTTTATATTTATAGGAAAACATTCTTCTTATTATTATTCAATACCTTTCTAAATATATGGAAAAATATACGTTCAAAATACAATAACTTAAATTTACTTTCTGTCTGATGGTGTTTATTCACCCAAGGGCTCCTCAGCCGAATCTTTCTGATTTCCATATCACCATATTTGGCCGTAGTCAGGTGCCTAGCCTTAACTAGCGTTACACTAGCATAACTGACATACTCTCCACTTTCTTTATACATATTTTTTAATTAAAGCTTTTTACTGACCTGTGAAATGTGATCCCTTTGGACGTTATCTTGCTATCGTAGTGTTGACAATTAATATCAAAACTTTGCATCCCTTTTTCAGATTCTTTCCTTGATTGTGCCATTTTCCTGACCACCGATATTCCTGACTCAATGTAAAGCAATAGCTCATGTAGCGCACTGCCAATGCGCGCACAATTCACGTGATGTCCAATCCACTAGATTATTGAGCGGACTTGCCATTTACGTTTTACAAAGGAATTTTATAAAGCATTACCTGGCTGTTAATGCTTTGAATACAACGTGCAGCTGCTGCCAAGTTACATAGATGCAGCCACATGAAGAAAAAAAGGTGCAGGAAATATTGGTGGGGACATGTCCTCTTCATGCCAGAGGAGGTGGGGACATGTCAACACCAGTCCTTCAGGAAGTTACACCTATGTATATGGATACCATCAAACAGTTTTACAAGGGACTTTCCGTGCTGTGGTGAGACCGGAAACCAGACTGTATGGAGTCAAAGCGGTTGGTCATCATTAGGAAGCTATTTAATTGTTTAAACACAGCTTTTTCAATAACTTTGCTAATGAATGGGAGGTTGGAGATGGGGTCCTTTGGACCGACGGTCTGATTGGACACCTCTGACATACCTCAGGTGGTAACAGGTAAAGTAAAATGTCATCCCCAACGTTATTGTTAAGTTGGGTGTGATTATGACAGAAGCAGAATGGGAGGTGCATGTACTTTCATGATTTTCAAAATTGATTTCATTGATCTTCTGATTGTATCTGTACTCATTGTGTAAAATAGCCTAGAGGAAATAGTATTTTTTTTTCCACGACAATTTGGTGTCGAAACCCGGGACCTCTTGCATGGCAGGCGAGAATTCTACCACTGAACCACCAATGCTGGTTGCCGACAACGCCAAAAATAATAAAAACATAAGTGGGGGGTGAATGTCCTCCCAACACTCGGTATTCAGACCGAGGGAATAAGAATAAAGGGAACCACGGGTTTTCTAGGCTGTAGGTCCTAGTGAAAGTCCTTATCGGTAAATAAGGCAGGTATTTCCTTGAGTTTTCATTTCCTAAGTTGAGGAAACTAAACCTTTAGAGAATCCTAAAGACCTTTGTTTGGAAATAAAGGCCCCTCTTAATAGGAGTAAGAGGCAGCGCGACCACAAAGCTGATTTGTTGGATTCTGCGAAGACGTTTGCAGTCTAAAGAGGATATCCCACCCAATTCAAGAAGAATGGGTCAACGTGGTTCCAGCACGCAATCTCCTCCTCAGGTTGAACTGTTTGACTATATGATAATGAAATATTGAGAAAAAATAAATAAATGAGTGTGCTTGGTGTGAATGAATGTGGAATGACTTTAAATGGTGAATGAATATGTAATGTCTTAAATGTATGGGATAATTTTTCCCTTCTCACCTTAAAATTGCAGAAATTTTCCTTTTATATAGTCAGTGGGATGGAATAAATTTGACGTGTTTTTTGTAAGTCATACGGTGTATTTTGCATTCTGTGTTTAGCTTATAATGAGAAAGTTTTTTATCTTTGAGCTGATGAAAGATAGTACAGATTTATATCCCTTCTAACAAGCTGTGGTGTATACAGCAACTTCTGTATCATCTAATGTAGAAAAATAGGGAAAGAAAAAAAGTCTATCATTCTAACAAATCTGTGATAATGGAGCTTCTCATTGGCACCCAGACAAGAACTGATTGTTGATCGCTACACTGCCGGATAAGAAAACCTGTTCTTTTTTGGTATTCCATAGCAGATTATTAACTAGAAAATTGTTTCATCAATCATCTTGTTAAAAAAATATTTTAATTTTAAAATGTAATATGTTAACCGACAAGTGCAGGATGGGCGGGGGGTGAGGGGTGGCAGAGGGAGCTTGAGTTCCTGCCCTTTTTGTCCTTGATGTCCCTAGTGCCCTTGTTTTTTTTTTGGTTTTTAATCTGTGTGTCAGGAGGCCTGCTTGTGTCCCTCAACAATAATATTTAGCTAAATGTAATAATTTTGCAAAATAAACTAGTCTGGCTGCCTTCAGTCTAATAATGACTCTCAGTTTCTATTCCTCTATGTTGTTCAGACACCGGGTCCATGGTGAGGAGCAGGGGGGGCGGATATGTACTCTCTATCAAATTATGGGCAAGTACTGTATACTTTTCCCCCCTTGTGAATAAAAATTTTGAAGTTAAAAAAACTGTTTATAGTTATTTTTTGTAATTGTCCTCGTAATAATAATAAAAAAAAAAGCCTCCTCGCCCCTAACAACAGAGATGCTTCGGCTGCAGAGAAAACTTCTGGCTTTAATTTCATCATTCTGCCCCAGTGCTGGACTAAATGCCCGGTTTGCAACAAGCAGTCTGAGTCCGTCCCACTGGCAGATATGAAGAATATCTGTCTTTATATATCAGATATCTTGATATAAAGAAACAGTACAGTGACTGTCATTGCGATGTAGCTCTAAGCCCCGTTATACCTGCTTACTGTTCGCTCTCTGCTTCACCTTAACATTTCTACCAGGCGGTTCGAACTGCTGCTGATGGGATCTGGGCTGGAGGTTTGTGGCTGTGAATAGAATGTACTGCAGAACCTCAACTGTTAAAAGACTCAGCCCATAGCATTTTTTTAGCTCACAAAATATCACATAAGCATCAGTGAAAATACTGTACCAGTAATTTGAACTGCAGCATAAAGGCAAACATGCCACAATTAAATAAATCCAAATGTCCCAAATGCATCGATGAACTGTCACACATGATGAGTATGGCTACCGGGGGATTCCAGGTAGATTCCAGAGATGCTCAGCGCAGCGGCTTTAGCTCTTCATGTAGGGGCGGCCCAAGGTAATATGAGCCTTAGACAGAATCATGATTTAATCCCCTGGCCCCTCCTTCTAATAACCTCAGCATCACTAACCTTGTTTAAAGCAATGTCATTTTAAATGCTTTTATTGTACGTATTTTCATACTCTAATTTAAAACAAAGTCAAATCTAAATCTAATATAAGGTATTTCTAGTTTCATTATTGTTTTTAATTTATTTATTTCGAACACGATAGTAGTATTAAACCATACACAAGAACAATAAATGCAAAAGACACATATTTTTGTATCACAATAATCTTAACATGCTCAAAGATGAGAAGGAAGAAGTAAGAAACTCATGAACTCCTACTCTCTAAACTCACAATATTTTCAGATGGACTCTCATTAATGAATCCAATCAAAAATAAAAAGTTAATTAATTTTCCATTTTATCTGGGTTTACATATGTCTAAGTATATACATCCATACACACATTAGCCTCAATTTACATAAACACATTGGTGCTAATTCTCACCCACATTTCTATATCTTGTGAAAATGACCTCTTTATATTTCCTTTTAAATTGTATTAAATTTTGACTTTGTTTTAATTCCTCATTTAACTTGTTTTGTAATTTTACCCCAAGAATTGAAACACAAAAGCTCTTTCTTGTTGTTTGTAAACTACGAATCCTTAAGTTTGAGTAAACCCTTAAGTTAAATCCCCCTTCTCTTTCAGAAAACATGCTCTGTATGAGCTCAGGCAGCAGTTTATTAGATGCCTTAAATATAATTTTAGCAATTTTAAATTCCACCAACTCTTCAAATTTAAAAATTATAGATTTTAAGAATAATGGGTTTGTGTGCTCATAATAACCAACATTATGGATGATTCTAACGGCTTGTTTCTGTAGGATACTTAGTGGCTGTAAAGAGCTTTTGTAATTAATTCCCCACACCTCTGAGCAATATGTTAAATATGGCAAAATCAGAGAGTTATGTAGAATATGAAGTGATTTATTATTAAGAAAATGTCTAGATTTAGCCAGGATTGAAATGCTTCCATATAGTTTAATATGAGGTTTCAAACAAATTTTGTCATCCATTATTACGCCAAGAAACTTATTAACTTGAATTTGAGTATTTTTGTAACAGTTTCCAAAAACCATAATTTTAGTGTTGTCCAAATTTAGTGATAATTTATAATTGTCAAAACATTTCTTTGATGTACTGATTTCTCAGGTGACTATGGAAAGAAGTTGTAAGTTTTCACCAGACTAGAATATTTGTGTCGTCAGCAAATAACACAAATTTTAATACATTAGCTTATGTTGTTTATATACAAATTAAATAAAACTGGTCCCAGGACTGACCCTTGAGGTTCCCCACACACACTCTCCAGACAATCAGATTCAGAATCTTCCATCTTCACAAATTGTTTTCTGCTTTTTAAATAGATCCAGATCAAAACTATTCCCTGAATTCCATAACATTCTCATTTTTTAAATGAAGATATTATGATTTATTGTGTCAAAAGCTTTCTTTAGATCTATGAATACCCCTTCAGCTAATTTAATACTATCTGTTGCATTGGTAATTTCTTCTATTAAGTCAGTTAAATCAATTTGCTCTGAATCCATATTGACTACTGCTACATAGTGAATGTTTGTCTATGAATTTTTCCTGTCTTTTTTTAAAAAGTCTTTCTAGAATTGTATAGAATTAAGGGAGGAGAGAGACAGGTCTGTAATTTGGGAAGAGGTGATTATTGTCAGTTTTATCATTTTGTTTGGAAATTGTCCTGTTTGGAATAATAAATTACAAATGTAACTTAATGGTTTAGAGATTCCCTCAGTCACCATTTTAATCGTTTTCATGTCTAGATCATCAGTCAGTGGATGCTTTACTTTTACATTTATTCACAATATCAATTATTTCTTTCTCTTTTATGGGGTTAAGACACATTGAACTTGTATTATTCTCAACATAATTTAGATGAGTTGCTGTTTTTATTGCAGGTATTTTTTCTGTTAAGTGATGTCCTATATTCACAAAATAACTATTGATTTTATTTACAACACTCTTCATATTGGTAATATTCTGGTCATTATCTAAAAAATACTGTGGATAATTTTTACTGTTAGAAGTTTTCCTTATAACATTATTTAAAATGTTCCATGTCACCTTAATTTCACTTTTACTGCTATCCAATAATTTATAATAATACTCCTTTTTACATGCCTTTATAATATTTATTATGTTTATATTTCTGATATTTGTTTTCTGATTCTATGTTTTATTTAAATTCCCTAAAAACTTTGTTTTTCTTTCTACATGCATTTTGTATTCCTTTTGTAATTACACACACTTTTCATCTTATTTTCCTTAACTGGGCAGTTCTTATCATATAGTAATTTAAATATCCTTAAAAATTCTTCATATGCTGAATTCACATAATTTATTCTATAAATTAATCTCCAATTATATGTCATTAAATCGGCTATTAGTGCCTTTAATGACTCTTCTGACCAAACCCGTCTGTATTGTGATCTGATGTTTTGATCAGTCTTTTGCTGTTACAGTCATTGACTGTAACTGCTCTAAGTTTATTTATAAAAAAATAATTTAGAGCAGAATATTTCTACATATTGCACACTTTTCCCTACAAACTGTTAGTGATGTTTTATTTTTATAACTGTAAAGCTGATGAAGCGTAAGCTCAGTGTTTTCAAATAATAGCACTGAGCAACATGTGAGAGCAGAGAGAAATACTGTTTTTTTTAGGAGAAAACATCCAACAGAGCCTAAACTAAGTGCCTTTAAATGACATGAGTTGGAGCTATATATTGTCAGTAAACTAAATTGCATTGAGCATGAAGGGTAGAAAGGGAATTTAAAAAGCATACACTCACTGGGATGCTAGAAGAGCCAGTCACTGGACAGTAGTTTTTTCTGTAAAAAACCTTTAAACAAAGACTAAGTATATGATAAAAAATACTGAACCTATAAACTCCTCACAAGCCACTTTCTAAATGGATGTAATAACCATGTTCAAATCTAAAAAACAAAAACATTTTGATATTTAATTTGTTTTACACTGCAATGCATAAGTGTACAGTAGAAACCTCCATATGAATATCTATAAGAGCTTAACTGGCAGAGGAGCAGCAAAGTGAAGGGGATCTAAACTGTCAGCATGAAAGCTGCCAAGCTGGTTTATGCACATTCTAACAGCCGCTCCCTTCACAACAGTCACAGCAACAAAGATTAAACATCTCTGAGAGGTTGGTACCTGGAAATAGTTATGTTCTTCATAACCAGAGAAAAACGTAGTGGTTGGATTTTCAAGAATATGACGATCCTGGTGATTTTCCTACAAGGTAAGAAATTATTTTTTTAAAGGTCGACGGGTTGGGATAATTTTTTACCTTTTCTATTTAATATCTTCTAACTGATTGGTCATTGTGTACCTGGCAATTCACTGACGTACAAGAACACAAAAAAATTATCACATTGTATTCTTAAGCTTGGCACTAATAAGGAAGGAAACTGTTAAACTTTGTTGTTCAGCTATTTCATTTCTTAATGAAACAACAGTATCAACCAGCATGGCTGACTGATACTGGAAACTATTTTATACCTTTAGAAACTTAACAATAATAAAATATAATTTTATTAAATGCATGACTAAAAAAGACAGTGTTGCATCATAATGATTTTAGATAGTGATAATTTAACCCTAAAAGCAATTTTTTGAGAAAATACATTAACTAATTAAGTAAAAGGTATTTAAAAATAATTCAATCATGCAGTAAGTGTTATTACTCCATGATTGTCTACAACAGGTTTTGTGCCATTGGGTAATAGACTCAGCAGGTCCAGTGTAAAAAGCAATGATCAATCAATCAATGATCAATAAATTATAAAATCATTTATTGAATTTCTCAAAATTTTCAGCTAAAGATGAAAGAAAATAAATTAGTTGAGGGAGAGTTAGAAAATTCCTGATGCTTGGAGTAGTAAACACAAGCAAACAGATTAAAAATTTATGGTAAAATATTTTACTATATTAGAAATATTTCTTTAAACTTGTAATATAGTAAAATATTTCTAACATTTAAGGTTTCAATCTCAGTATATTACCATATTATAACAACACGGAGCTATGAGGATTAACGGTTAAATTTAATGTAACTGATACCCCACCCCGTGCTGAACCCACAGTTCCTGCCCAGTCATATTTCTACTTTTGAAGAGCTTGCAATGCCACAGTTGTCCAGTATGCTGACCTCTTGTTTGAACAACTTGGGTTCACAAAACATTTTAAATACCCAATGCCCGTGGAGAATTAGTTACTGACCAATACTGGTATGAAATGCTGAAGGTGCCCAGAAAATACATAACTGGTGATTTACAGTATATACTGATGTAACCAAATGTCAGAAAATGTGGCTTTGTTTGTTTTTTGCTTATTTGGCTGCTAAACTAAGTTTTAAGTTTTGGCAATATATTGCAATGTAATAAGATTCTTGTACAATAAAACAATATTAAATATAGGTCATTTTGTAATGTAGAGCAGGGAAACTGGAACATGTTTACTGTTGATAGACCTTGCTAAAAGAATGTCACAAACATTAGCAGAGAGAAGCTGGTGTGGCTTCAGCTATAAAACATCCATTACACCACTTTTCTAACCAAAACATTCCTGCATATCAACACTTTAAGCTGCACTAAGGCAATAACTAAAACTTTTACTTAAGTGATATTTGGAAAGCATAAAACCCAATAAATATAATTTGTTTCTCTCTACATTCCACAAAATGCCATCCCATTTCATCTATGCACAGTAGCACAAATGTAAATAAAAAATAATTACATTTCAGAGTGTATTACTGAGCTAAAGACTCACTTGACTATGTAACTAATGCTTTCATAAACTTGTTAACTGTCTGCGTTTTCTTCTCTTTAAGCCTCCCTGTATTATTTTGCGACGGGAGAAGATGTTTTTGAGGGAGCAGAAACAGTTGTGCTGCCATGCCACTACTCAGGTTTTTTACCAGAGCGAAACCCCACAGTGATCTGGAGACGCTATGATCTCAAACCACAAACTATCCATCTGCGCCGAGAAGAAGATGATCTTCGTGGACAAAATCAACGTTTCAGTGGGCGAACGTCAATGAACTCTGATGCTTTAGATTCTCTTGACTTCAGCCTCACTCTGAGAAAACCTCACCTCTCTGACAGTGGTACCTACACCTGCAGCATCAGGGATGACAGAGAAGAGATCAAACTAACAGATGTTCAACTGCAGGTTGAAGGTCAGTGCCTAATTTAAATGCAATACCTGTTGATTTCTTATGTTTACTGGCCATTGAGATAGCGTTAGTGGCAGCACTGAGTGGGGCTCATGAAAATTATGGAACTTATAAGTGCTCCCACCTCAAAAATAAACAGCTCAGCAATACTACACTGGAAATTTCACCAAGGGAATAGCAACTAAAAGAATGAGAGCTGAGCAGCCAAAGAGAAAAAACTGGGTACATGGGTCTCTCTTTCTTTCTCTGCCCATACCTCTCATATGATGAGCTCGCTGCGCTGCTGTGTTTGTAGTCCTTCCCTTATACTGTAATGAAGTACAACTCTCAGTGAGGAGTTGGCTCTATGAGTCGAAACATTTGCGACTGACCTATTGTTATAAAGCACAGATATACAAATAGTTTTTATCATGATGTGAAGGTGAGTAATGGATCAAGGTAGAAACAGGAGTGGAAGTTGCAACAACGGTTTCATTAAAGTCTAAATGCTACAGGGTTCAAAGTCTCGAGAGGAAGAGACCAGGAGTAGACCAGGGAGACAACGTAAGATCCAGGGAAAAACAATGACACATGTGAGACTATAAACACACACAGAGGCAATCAAGGAAATGACAAACAGTTGGAACCAATTACCAGAGAAACAATAACAAAAAAGTTCAAGGTCTGGTGGCCTGATGTGCAGCCGGTGGAAACCACAAAGAGGATCTGGCAGTCGGCCATGCGGCTGGGGGCAACCATGGAGAACCCATGCAGGAACACTGGAAGGTTCCGAAAGAGCTGGGACACTTGGTGGCTCCCTGGAAAAAAACCAAGAACCATGACAGTTATGACATTTGAAAAAGGATTCCAGAATTAGAAAATGTATTAAATTCTAGGTTAAAAATACTTTTTTTTATGGGGTGTGCTGTGGTGGCGCAGGGGTTTAGCACGCCCCACGTTTGGAGTCCTCAGTCCTCGACACGGACGTTGCGGGCTCGACTCCCGGTCCCGGCAACCCTTTGCCGCATGTCTTCCCCCTTTCCTTCCCCCATTCCTGTCAGCCTGCTGTCACAAAAAATACGAGTCACTAGTGCCGCAAAAACTCTTCGGAGAAAAAAATTATAAAAAAAAAATATAAAAACTTTTTATAAAAAATATCCCCCTACACTGAAAAAATAAATAGTTGAACCAACTTAATTGAATTGCTTCAATTGGTAACAAGTAATTCAATTAAATTTATCCAACTTAATTCATCAATTTGGTTTAACTTGACAAATTTAAGTTAGTCTTTGAAAATAACTTAGTTTACTTCAAATAAAGAAGTAAACTAATAAAATATAAAAAAAAGAAAAAAAAAAAGGTGGGGATAGAGGGGTTTCTCAGGCAGCCTTTACGTGAGACTAGTTGGACAGAAAAGTGGATAATGAAAAAGCGATAACACATACGGCAAAGGTCATCAGGCCAGGAATTGAACCTGTGACGGCCACATCGAGGACTAAGACCTCTTTATGCGAGTTGTGTTCTCTCAGCAAATTAGATGGGCTGTTGACAAATAAGAAAAAGAATGCTTGAAGGGGCCGAATGGAGGTTTGGGCTCTGTCAGTTTAAAATTTTTCCCACTCTCTAATTCTAAGCACGCTGGTCTGTCCTTGCAAAGTTTGGAGCATGATAATCAAAATGGAATAAAGTGATAATTGTGACAGAACAAAGAAATGGTTTGGAGTTGATTGATACACGGACAGATGAGATTCCCAGAGTTAACCCAGTGCGGCCCTCTACCATGCATTAGTTTGCCGTGTTTTATAATGAAACGTGTTTATTAATAATAAGTCTTTGGTGTAAAAAACTGATTGAAAGTCGATTTATTCACTGCATGTTTATGTCTGTTAAGGTTGACATGGAACTGAACATGAAAACGGCTCTTTAAACCATTCAGACTATGAACACAACAGAGACACAATTAAAACTGTCAGATGACTAATTAACCGCGATAATAACTCAGAAATAGTTCAAATTAGAATGTATTTTTATTTCTTTCCTACTTACGTAACGTTTCTGTTTATATTATAGGTTTTTGGTGCCTTTCTATCCTAAAGAAAACAATATAAAACTTCAGATATTTCACAAAGAAATATTAACATTCATGGAAAAACCTCACATAACCTTATATTAAAGCAGAAAGAACCGTGGCCACCGTAAGAAAGGGTTACAGTATTCAACTATGTCGCATAACGGATCAGTACAGTATTGTGAGGGAACGCAAAAGTATTGCGGGGGAACGCAAAAGAAAAAATGTCCCCATGTCTTCTAGGGGGCTCTGTAGGTTAGGACGCCTCCCTGATGATGTGTTCCAGACGCGTCCCATCAGGAAGAGGCCCCAGGGAAGACCCAGGACTGGAGAGACTACGTTTAGCTGGCCTGGGAACACCTTAGGATTAGGTTTATAAATAATGTGATTTTAAAGGCACTATGAGAAGTTAGCTAAAATGTGAACTACTAAATTCTGAACATTGGAAGAATATAATGGACAAAAATTTTCTCCACAGAATAAACTGCCTTTTTCTTTTATGAATAAGCCATGGCTCTACTTTAAATAGTGAGAGAACTGAGTCAGTTTCATTCTAAAATATCTAAGGAATCCAGGTTTGCAGTGAAAATGGACTCCTATTTACCTGTTGCTTTTATGTTTTGTAGAGCTATATCTTTAACAATAATGTCTAAATAGAGATTTTATAGACATATCTATGTACTTTTATGTTGGGGTGCCAATAAAGAGATTGTGAAGAGGCCTGTAGGCGTCCAAACCTGAAGGTCATTCTTTGGTAAAAGTCGCGTAATGGTCAACTTCATTTTCCTTTATATTCCTGTTGCACTCAAACAATCCAAGCTTTCAAATTACCAGTTAAATTACCAGACAGTGTTTTGTAAAGCTCACTTTGAAGAAGAATTCAAGCATTGGTAATACTTGTCATACCCATTGCAACTAGCAGTATGAATTATAGTCATGTAAAATTTGCTGCATTTTGTCTTCTCAGTTCAACAGGTAGAAGTAAAGGTGCAGGAGGGAGAAGAGTCTGGAGTTCTGCCCTGTAAAACAACAGCTCATCTGGAGCAGGATGACACTGTGGAGTGGACCCGTACTGAACCAGAATTCATGATTGCCTATGTGTATCAGAATGGCAGCAACAAAGCTAAAGAACAAGACAAGTTTTACTGTGAACGTACAACAATGAATAAAGAGCAAGTAAAAAGTGGAGACCTCAGTCTGACCCTCAAATACCCAACAGAGAGAGATAGTGGAGTCTACATCTGCACCATCTACAGGAAAAGTGACGTCGTCAGACAGAAAGTGATTCTTCATTTTGTCAAAGGTCAGTGGTGCAGATATACTGTAAATGAAGCTTATCTTTGCAAGCTGGGAAACTTTTCAGATGGATTGACTGAAGAGCTACCTGTACAGCACTCTGGTTTTTAAACCACTTTAATAATAAATGATGATGATAATGATGATGACGATGAGGTAGGTTGCTAGAAAGAATATTTTTATGAACTTACAATGGAGTCAGTGTTTTGTTTTTTTTTCTAGTATTTTTTTAACAATAGAAATTATCCAGTCTTTTCAACATTTATCTCTAGTGAAGACAAACAAACTTATTTATTACTGTATTCTTATTAAACAAAGATTATATTTTTTTGCTTTTTTACTTGCAAATACATGACATATGAAATCAACCCCTTCCAGGTCCTTGAATGCATCCCTACCTCCACCCCTCACACTATCCCCTCTTACCCCTTCCCATTATTGGTACATGCTTAACCATAATCTAAACGCAATCAACATCTTTGTCCTAAACCTAAGGAAGTGAGAGAGATGAATAATTCAATGCAGGGTTGGAAAAGAAAAACTGTTTGAGACCAGTCTAAGTTTTTATTCATATTTTCACAGTTGTGAAACAATTAGCTTGATTCTAAAAGACTATGTGATTTATAATTAATTATTACCAATTATTAATGAGGGCAATGATTTCAATCATAATTAAATACAGCCTCGAATAGCCCTCGGAGCTCAGCGCAGCTACGGCCTCGTGGCGACCGTTGAGGTTCCAGCAATGCTGCACGCTCACCAGTGTCTACAGTCTTACGCAGTTCCTGTACCCGTCTATTAGGCGATACACGTTGATGCGTTCGGCAGAGCTCCCTGACGATGTACAAAAAGTCTGGTGCAGATCAGGAGATATAGCCGATGGATTAACCTACAGGGTGCAGTGGAGACAAATTACAATTTAATGCTATTGGGCTCTTTAAATCAGATGATGCATGTATGATTTATAGACGACCGTATGCATACGGCAAGGGATTGAAATTCACCATTCAGCCATGCCCACACGGTTCAGCCAGCATTGACAGAGTTCATCATCATCATGTCATTTTATGTCAGTTGGCACAGGATTAAACCTATATGAATGAAAGAGTAAAAGTAAGACATACAGTAGAAAAAAAACAAGTTACTTCCTGTATGTATGTATGTAAAGGTAGGCTTACCAGTAAGCAGGCTACTTTCTCCATCTTCTCCATCTCTCCTCATGCACTGCGATGTTTGACAGCACTCAGAGTGCTGGGCACCATTTAATAGTGGCTAAAAGGGAGAGAGACAGTATGAACTATTGGAATTATTTTATTGCTGTAGGCAAAACAAGGTAGGCAAGAATCATTGCACACGCAATAATTCACTACTGAAGCAATTCTAACTATAAAGAGGGAGAGTATATTCTGTTCATATTTTGTCATTGCAAATCAAACTCTGTAGTATTCAATAAGTAAAACATAGGAAAGTTAGTATTTTAGAACTCACCTTACTGATAGATAAAAAAAATCCCAGAAGATCTATCTCCATAAAACAATGGGCTTAGTAATTATTTTTTAAAACTGTCACGATCTGTGTTTTCTGTGTATTTATTTCTAGTTTCTGTTTCCCTGTGCTCTCCGTTGTCCTGTCCTCCCGTTGATTACTCCCAGGTGTGTCTCGTTCCCTTGATTGATCCCCGTGTATTTAGTCCCTCCTGTGTCTCTGTGTTTTGTCGGGTCCTTGTCTGAGTTTGCCAGTTGTCAACGTGCCTGTCCATTCGTCTGCCTCGCGCTACCTGTGATGAGCCCCTGTGTTTCCGCTCAAACAGTGCTGCCCTGGTTTTTGGACTGTTTTCCTGGTT
>CAEFZX010027514.1:0-12881 GCA_903066825.1 Alfaro cultratus | reverse complement strand
CACATATGCAGTTGTCCTCAAATCCAAGCTTCGTGTGCCATAAAAGAGACCATGTTATTATGTTCTATGCGTTTCCTCCTTTAGTCAGACAAATACTCTGTACAATTTAACTGAAAACCAAATTTGTTTGGGAAAATAATGGCCTTTTTGCATTACAGTACTGTGAACACCATTTACTTTGCTGAAGCAGATTCTAATACAATTTTTAGATGCATTCATCTTTGCTAATTCTTGTCAGACAATATACAAATTCAAGCGTTCAGCAGCAATGTTATGCCTTATAGTTATTAGGAATTGGTGCAGTGAAATAGATCTTTTTGCAGCAGTGTGTTGAAACTAATGAAGGTACAGATAAGCGAGACTACTTCCCAATATTTAAACATACAAAATATCACTTGCACAATATATTGTGCAAGCATAGAAATCTTGACTTCATAATTTCAAATTTTCTCAGTTACTTTTTTTTAAATATGCTGGAAATGGTTAAAAAAATCATATTTTTCTCTGGCAGATGTGTGGAACTACCCTATAATTTTTCTGTAACAAGGTAAATCAAAGTCCCATGAACTTGCTCCTTTTGTATTTTGTTCATTATTTGGTAGGAACACAGCATTAAAACTTGACACTCTACAAGCTACAAGGCGCAATAAGCAGGTGATCCAGCAACCAAGATTTAATTAACAGTATCTAAAATTCAAATATGTGACATCAGGCCATCATTGGTGAGTTTTCATTGAATTTCCCCACAGCAAACATTTCTGACTTCAACTGGTGACAATTTGGGACTGTATTTTTCTAAAAAAAAATAAATAAATAAATAAAATAAAACCCCTTGCTGTCATGTTTAGATATAACCCATTTATTAACCTTTGTAATGATCCACAAGGCAAAAATTAAAAAATTACCCCCAAAGAAAGTAGGTAATCACTGAGGAACAGAGTGGTTGCTCAGTGGTGAAAGCCATAACTTTCTTATACTGTGGAAGATCTAGAAGAGGCAGCTATCATTTGCCTATTTCCTATCACAGAAAACTAGAGAAAATATCATTTAGACATAAACACCCACAATAACCTTAAAACTTCTATTAAAAGATGCTACATGACCACAATGAATAAACACTGTGGTCATCATCTTCCAGCAGGTCATTGTCCAGCTGGAAGGTGAACCTCCACTCCTCCAAGGATTGCATCTCTGCAAAAGAAAACCTTCTCCACAGCATGATGCTGCCACCACCAGGTCCCTGCTGACATATGACATTAATCCCCAAAGAAATACACTAAAGTTTATACTTGCAACATGACCAAATGTGGAAATGTTTGATGTGCATTTGATAATAGCGTTCCTATTGTCACCATAGGAACTTTGTCATCCAGTATGCAAAATAAAACTGCAACATTGTTGCCAGATATTTTGTTCCGAGTTGTAACTTCATGCTGGACTGTTTTATCACTCACCTTCAGACCACACTTGAACACCATCCACTGCAACCCCAACTATCAGTCCAGGAGCTCCGACCTCAGCCTAATAATAGGAGAGATAATTAATAATAATAATAATAATAATAATAAAGACACTAATAAAGATAAGGTGTCTCTAACCAAGTTTCAGAGGCCTACCTCTTTGCCTACCTTTATCCGCTCTAGGAGGTCTCTGCTCACTTCTATGGCATCTGCGTACAAATGAGTCTTTTGAGCTATTTCAACTTTATCATCACATGAGCTGTTTGCAGAGTCAGACCTGTATTTCAGACCTACAGCTAAAACAATGCCCACGCCAGCACCATACAGCCACGTTCTGGACTTTAATCGGTGTTTAAAATTGACGTTGCCCCCGACAAAACGCGTCTGTGTCCGAATAAAAACACCTTTCGCCGGCGGTGTTAGTAAGAGAGACCCCGGTGCTGGGAGCGGGGAGCACTTGGCACAAATACGACGATATAAAAACATGCGAAACATTATGGGGAAAACGCTCCGCTTTAAATGTTTGCAACCGCTCGCGTTTGTCGTTAACTTACTGGGAGTGTTCCTTAACAGTCAGCCGGTGGATCACATGGGAAGAAGAGGTGACAGCGCGGTGTGGGAGGAGTTTTCCGCTTAAGTGTTGAGAACTACTCTTTAAATTTTTCTACATTTCGTTGCTCACAAAAGGCATCACTTAAAAGCATGAATAAATTAAATATTATGTGACATAATATAACATAAAAGAAAACTTTTTTTTAATGATCACATTTACGCAAAGTTCAAGCATAAAGTAAAGTAAGCGGCCAGAGTGAGTATACGACACTGACCTTTTAACATGTTAGATAACTTTGAGTGAATTGTGATTTAATCAAGGGGACAATGTGCACTCAGAGCATGCAATGAGTTGCTCAATTACATTTAACCTGTGGCAAACACTGATATTTTCAGTCTAGATAGTAAGGAGCCAACAGATTCTGCACATCTTGGGTTTTCATTCAGTTCCCAGAACTGGCGAGCATAAAAACAAAATATCGGCTGTCATTTATTTTTGGTCCTGAAGGCGGTGTCGGATGACCTATAGGTCAACAGTTTCATTCTGACCACCCTGAAATATATTCATAATCAAAACAATACCTTATACATCATAGCATACATTTTAAATTCCACAATTTGATGAAGGAGGCTGAGTAGTTGCTTAAGGACTAGAGTGATGGTAAAGATTGGGAGAAACGTGGATGTGAGACACTGGATTAAAAAGGTTTTTTTGGAAATTAGAAACAGATTGCACATATTTCTAGACAGCTGTTTTTGCCTTGTTTTTTATGTGGTACTGTGTGTAGATCTTTGATAGAATACATACTGTAAACGGTTGCAGAAGTATGACAGGGGAAATTTTGAAATGGTGAAGGGGTGTTAGTGGCACTATAAACTACTAGGTGTCACATGCTCAGAAAGACAGAGCCGATTCCATGAAGTTATAAATTACTTAGGATAATATTTTATTTTTGACACGTAAATAACTCTGTTATCTTTATGTCGGGAATATGGTTTGTGAAACCCCGTGTGAAATAGTGTGCAAAACCACGCCCACCCGGCTCAACATTTTTTTCGCCGGATGAGAAATGGTGCAGATCCACTTACATACTTCCTGTTTGAGCAAACAAGGCCAACATAATCAAATCCCAACTCAGGAAAAAGTCGAGCGTAAGGTTTTGCAGAAGCGCCGGAGATCTCTTGAAATAACAGTTAATAAAGCCATCAGGAATTTTATTTTTTCAAACATGAAAATTGTCTGAACATTCAGAATATTCTGCTCCGCTCACTTAGAAATGAAGATTAGTTAATTTTAATAGTTATCTGCTTTCAAAAACACAGAACAGATATAGTGATTTACAGATTTAGGTATTTCCCAAAACATAATGGAACATTTTTAACTTTTATTCCGATTTGTTTTTCATTTAATTATTTACCTTTTCAAAAGTCTACTAACTGAGGTTGCAAATCCTTTTTATAATTGCTGACAGTTTTTTTTTTGCATGTTTCCACTGGTATTTTGTTATTTTTGAAGTGGGAAGGCTTCTTACCATCAGCCTGGTCTTTTGCTCCTTCCACATATTCTCTATCAGAATTAAGCCTGGACTCTAGTTAGGTCACTCCAAAATATACTTCCAGTCTAAATTATTGGTTGAAACCTAATTCTGTTATGACTGTAAAAAAAATTGGACTAAAGTGTATTTATTTGGCCAAATAAATACACTTTTTCAACTCACAATTAGCCCTGTTATGTTATTGTGTGATGGATAAGAAGACGCACCATGCACCGCATTGTTGGAAAACTTTCAAAACGTGGTTTTGTTTATAATCAATTTATACATTACAGATATACTGCACACTTAAAACTTCTAATTTTAAAATAAAACTAAAATAACTGAAATTGTGACAATAAACAAGAATTTAAACCATGGATTTTAAAGAACATTAAATTTCAAATACTGTAATGCACAATGGAATCAACAATACAGTAGCACCAGTATACATACAGATAGGCAAAGCCTGTGTACAGTTATACTTGGGTGAAAACAAATAAAAAAATTCTTTATAAATGGAAAATATCAAGTTTGACTAAGTGCAAAACATTTGCACTTTATACTTTGGTCTGTGCTTAAGCTGGAAAATCCAGATCAGCTTTATTGCAGATGTAGAAAACAGTCTATCACAAATTTTGCATGCCACGTCACCAGATGAAATGTCAAAAAGCTAAAAAAACAAACAAAAAACAAACAAAAAAAACCCTACATACTTCATTGACTGAAAAAGGCAGAGGTAAAAATCATTTTCGTTTTATTGATAAAAAAGGATCTGGCTATGCTTTAACTCTCCTTAGCTCGGCTCCTGGGTTGAGTTCCGCTAAAGGCAGGACTGTGCAATAAAAATAGCAACTGGCTATTTTCTTCACCAGCTTTGGAGAGGAATAAGAAGACGGGGTTCTGACAAGCAAGGTGCAAATACAAAAAGCCAAACCACTACATGTGAGTGTGGGTGTGTGGAGGGGGACGGGTGAAAGATGTGCGTTCACAAGTTATTCAGTTCAATTAGAGTCTGGTCCAGCATCTGGTGCATATCCAGGTTTTCTTCTTTAGCTTGTGACAGTTTCTCTGTTAGAACATAAAAAAGAGATTTTCAATTCACAAACAAGGACAAGTGACTCAGTGAGTTAGCTTTCATTAATAATCAAGCTGGCAACTCATCTAGATCAGTTGATTATTGATTAAGTTGCACAACACCACAGAACTGACCAAACAAGAGAGGCACAATTATGATATGCAAGCTACCATGCAAACGTACAGCAGAGCTCTGCTACAAGTACATAAATGCCTCAAAAATCTCTACAAAGTTAAAATGTTATTGTAATTGTGTTAAAGTCTAGAACCCGAGTCACAAACTCCAGTCCTCAAAGTCTGCAGGTTTTAGATGCCTCTTTGCTTTAGCACACCTAAATAAAAATAACTCCATCATTAGAAGGGCTGTTAAACTTGATTGGATGCTAAAGAGTCAGTTCAGGATTTTGATTCAGGTGTGTTGGACAGGGGTACCTCTAAAAATTGCAGGATAATCAAGGACCTGAGTTTGAGACTCCTGGTCTAGAAGATTATATTTTCAAATAAACACTGAGTCAAATGATGACTCAGAACAAATTAAAACCACAACAAACATAAAGAAATAGAAAAATTAGTTCAAAAAAAGTTTTAGAGTACAAGTGCCCAGTAACAAATTGAAACAGCTTTGTGGAAATCTTTTGTTAGTTTTGAAACTATTGGTCTACACTGGACTACAGACAGTAAGAAAGGAATGTAGCACATACCCCTTGTGATGGTGCTACAAGATATAAACTAAAAAATGTACTTGGAATTTATTTAACAAAATGATTTTTGAGAAAAACATTTACTAAATATCTTATTCTTTCATAGTCTCTATTTACCAGGTCACTAGGTGGTTTTTGTTAATGAGATACTGCTATTTAATTTTGCAGATTGAACCCCCACAAGTGAGAATATGTCCCATGTAAATATCACTGAGAAGATAAGGTGTAATTCATATTCTCTTGATTATATCTTCGGGGGTTTTTTTCATTAAGAATGATCACAACAAGTATCTAAAGAAATGCAGCTATAAAAAATTATATCAAATACCATTTCTCACCTCTTCAAGATTTTACATTGCAGAAGCTAAATTTAGCTATTTTTCAAGTGAAGTAGAGCTGTTGGATCCCAAGTATTGGATCAATGTCCCAATCAAGGTTCTTTAGTTGATCTGCACCTACCTCCTGAAATGCAGTATGATCTGTTATTATCTGTTTGAAGCTATGAACTGAATGAAACAGACCCAGAATCTGTCATTGTGTATTTATTCGAATTCAAAGACAGTCTTATGTAACACACAAAGCCCATTTGTTGAGTTGATCAATAGCAACTTCCTTTTATTTTGCCATCACCAGATGAGGTTCCACAACTCTTACATGTTCTTCTCTATTTGACCAAACTACACTTTTCTACAATCTTCCTGACAATGACTCAGCAGTGAAGCTCTCCAGCTCTCAGATACTTCTATCAGTCACCGTCTACACTTCACTGAATGCATGCATCATTTGCTACTTGGTTCAGTTTTCAGTCAAGCACCTGAAGTTGCCTTTGCTTTAATGCCAACAGCACCATTTTTATATTTCTTATACTTTTGCTTCACAGGACAATAGTTAAAGAAAAGAATGGACATTAATTAAAATTTATTAAATTACATTTTTGGAAGATAGGAGTTATAAGGTTTCATGAGATAAGACAAAATGACTACTATTAAGGCATGATGAATTTGATAGTGCCAGACTAGAAAGACAAAAAAAGGGACAGAGTAAAGAGATAAAGCTTACATAGAAGGAAGGATGTTTATTTTTAACAATGCAGGAAGATTCTAGGGTTCTGTACAAGTGATGGGGTGCAACGGACTTGACAATATGATGAGGAAAGAAAAGCAAAGACAGGGAGGAAAAGGAAAATGGAGAGCAGTCTGGAGAGAGCAGACAGGTTCTGCTCAGGCAGAAGGAGGCATCTTTGATGAGATGTAAACAATTTATCTGTGTGGAAGAAGAGAAGCACAGTGAACCCAAGGAGGTTGGTGTTTGGACCTACAGCAGTAAACCACAACACACCAGAACCTGAGGAGTCACACTGACGCAATACAGAAAAAACACAATGCACAATAAAATGCATTGTTTGCACAGCTGGACAGCAAAACAAACACAATTTTTTTCATTCATCAGAATGAGCTAGTGACTTTTTTTTGAAGTGGAGTTATGCAGAGTATTTATAAGCAGTGAGTATCTTACACGTAGCAGGCCAGAGTCACACTAATCTTAACTTAGCTATCAATTTAATCGTTGTGTTTCACTTGAAGTCAAATGTTCCAGGTTAAATGTTTGGAAGGTACGAAACTACTTGTACATACTCCACACAAACTCACTTCAAAACCCATACAAACGATCCCATTGACTTAGCAAAACTGAGGGCTCAGCCACAGTGATGCTAAACACTGACACAACTAACTTTGAGCTGGTACAGTGACAGAACGAAGGGCAAAATCATGAACATAGATGAGGCCTTTCTTCTAGACAGAAGTAGACCATATTAGTAAAAAAAAAATTAAACAAAGCAGAACCATCAACCAGAACCGTTAAAATGCCTTCTCTGTATAGTTTGGGTAAGCAGCCTGGAAACTCTGTGATATTAACTAAAGAATTAGCCTTTTTGGGAAAAAAATGCAAGAGAACAGAAAAAAGTACAATGATAATTCATGTAAAGGATTACATTTATTTTTCTGGTGCTTGCATTTTTCTGTCCATGCATAGTTACTTCAGTCCTGTTTACAGTAAACTGAAAGAGTGTGATTATAAAGATTTATAAAGGCTGACCATTTTGAGTCGGAGTTATTGCAAACTGACTCAAATCACACGCAGATAAAGATGGGAAATATCTGTTTTAGCACTTGAACTTAAAAATAAAGATGAGCTAAATCAGATAGAACAAGTCCAGTGGATGAACGTAATATGGAGACAAAGTTGAACAGGCAGTTGGGCGAAGAAGTAAATGAGTGAGGAGCGTGACAGTAAAACAAGCAGGTGTTGAAAGGCATAAATTACATGGAAGTCATGTCGTTGAGGGCATGGTCCAGCTCCTCGCTGATGGCTTTGTACTTCAGTTTCTGGGAGTACAACTCATCTATTGGGTGGGGCCGAGGAGTGAAGGGAGTGTGCAGTGGAGGCAGAGCAAAGGAGGTGGAGGGAGGAAATGAAAAGGAGGCAAAAGGTGGAGGATCCAAGCCATAGAACGTATAGAGAAGACAGGAGGAGAAAACGGAAACAATTAAAACATGAGTCCCTTGAATGAGTCCCTTCACACTTCAATTGGAATCCAAACCCCTATCTTATGACAGACAAGATTTTTTGAGAATTGAACAAAGGCTGGACGTTAGCAAACAGTTGAAGGGATGCTCAAATATACCTGATTTTAGCAATAAAAAAAGAAAAAGCTTTTTTCCACTTGGATGCACTGCCAGTTTATAAGCATGGAAAGTACTCCTGGGTTTAATGGATGTTTTTCCTTAGGTATATACATTAAATTATGTCAAAGTCACTGTGTAAATGCATATTTCTGCTACGTGGAAGGGAAACTCACTGGTGATACCTTCACACAACCTCCCTTTAAAAGCATCCAAATATCCTTTTAACTATGAGGTAACATCTAACCCTGCTTTCAGATTTAACACAAAAGGATGTGTTACCACAATAGATGATGCTGCCTGAAAGGAAGACTTAATGTCGTTAAGTGGCCAGCAGAATAAAAAGGAGATAGATACACATTTAAATGACAACAGGAGGCTAAAAAATAAACATTTATATTTGACAAATATATTGCGACAAAAAAGCTCACCTTCCAAGTCATCAATGGTCTTCTCAAGCTTGGCTACTGATCTCTCAGCGAACTCGGCACGAGTCTCAGCCTGTAATGTAGAGACACATCTAGTCCAACACTTGAACTGTGACTTAACACCTCTGGTTTGGTCATCTCACAATTCAAATTAGTGAAACTTTACCTCCTTCAGCTTGTCGGTGAGGACCTTGATCTCCTCCTCATACTTGTCTTCCTTCTGTGAGTACTGTTGAGCGGAAACAGAAACAGAAGCGTCAAATATAGGAGATTAAGTCTACTATCCACATTCATAGAAAAACGTATTAACTGAAACTTAAAGACTTGACTCCTCTGACTCCCCGGTTCGCAGTCTTGAAGCAGAAAAGGTGTAACAGCATGCAGAGGCCCAGAAAGTCACGCTTACCTTCTCTGCCTGGGCCTCCAGTGACTTCAGGTTGTTGGTCACAGTTTTCAACTCTTCCTCAAGTTCAGAGCATTTGCTGGCGTTTTAAACAAGAAGATACAAAGCCAAGGATGCAACGAAGGATAAGGGAGGGGATTTGAAAATAAAAAAAGGGTGGGAACAAGGATGGACAGGAAGACACAGAATGGGTCCATGGGAAATGAGACAGATGGAGAGAGGAACCAAATAAGAAATACAGGAAATTCCCAAAAAACATAAAAATGCCTCAACAGAGCAGTAATGTGAGAACAACATAGTGAATTTAGTAGTGTTATTATGAAATCAATACTTTATATTTAAGTGTCATGCAATTTGTTTTGAAGTTATTCTTGCTCAGCTCTCTGCTATGTTAGGCATTAAAAAGTCTAAAACATCCATGAAAAAAGTTGTGAAAGGAACAAGCACAGAGGGCAAAGCAAATGCAGAAGGGCAGACGGTGAGACAAGCCACTCGGTAATCACATTAGGTTGGTTGTACCTGTGTAACGTTGGAATTTAGCGATTTCAGGCTTTGCTCCAATACCCTTAGCTCGTCCTCCGCTCTCTGAGATCGCCTGTTAGTGGGCGTGGCGTACGTGCACAAGCCACAACCATTAATACGGAGATGGGCATGCAAATGACAGTAAGAACATAGTGCACACTGTCTAAATGAAAACAAGTCTTGTACTGTGCGTATTAATACCGAAAGCTTTTTAAAATGTGAACATTCCAGCATCCATGCATGTGTAAGTGCAGATTCAGAGCGCATAAGAGTGAAAGTTCTCACCTTTCTGACAGCTCAGCACGCTCCTCTGTACGTTCCAGGTCACCCTCAATGATGACCAGTTTACGTGCAACCTGGGGGTGCAGCACAACAAAGTGTTACGCCACAAAACAACAGCTCAAAAACAGTCATAGAAGGTAAGGATTGCTGCAAAGAAGTATTCAATTTTTTTAAAGAACTCGCCTCCTCATATTTGCGATCTGCCTCCTCAGCAATGTGTTTGGCCTCTTTCAGCTGGATCTCCTGGATCTCCATCTTCTCCTCATCCTTCATGGCCCTGTTCTCAATGACCTTCATGCCTCTGTGTGATGATGCAAAGAGATCGGGAATTAGGAGTTGAACATTTATTCCTGTGTAAACCCAGGCAGCATGAGCTGGTTTGGTTCTTAGCAAATATATTCAAACCCATTGAACTTTTTCACACATATGTGTGGTCATTTTCAAACCACAAGCCTAAAAATAAATGTCTGAAAGGTGTGGTGTGCTTTAATACTCTCAGATAAAATCTGATGCAACCAATTACTTTTAAAAGCTTACTTATTATCTGCGAAAGGAATTTATTCTAAGTATAAATACAGCTCAGTTGTTTGTACCTTGTTAGAGAACGTTACTGAACAAACAGCCTCATAAAAACCACTGAACAGCAGCAGACAGGCCAGGGATGAAGTTGGGGGAAAGTTTAAAACCAAGTTAAAATAAACAACACTAGTCTGCTAAACATGTCAAGAAATACTGATACACCTATCCACAATTCTACCTTTTGCAGAAGAATGTCAAGGCCACTGTCAAATGAAACCCAAAATTCCTGTTAACATTTTAGCAAAAGTCATGTAAGGAACATAAACATGTGAATAGAGATGTCCGGTCAGATGAGACCAAACATAAACTCTTGGACCACGTGTAATACTGCTATGTAAAACTGCACATAACTCTGAAAGTGATCCTTTTCGTTCCAATTCACAATAATTCAAGACATCTAGTTGATTTTTGACATTAAATATTAATAAAGCATATTGATTTTTGTAGTTGTAATGTACAGAACATGATAAAGTTCAAGGGGTATGAATATTCTCACAAGGAACTGTAAATGGTTTACTTTCGATCCCTATAGATAGTTGATGACGTGGTGGTTAGTACTCTATATAAACAGTATGAAAACAAGGCAATGCCCAGAACGTATTGTCATGTGACATGGGATTGATTAAACAATCCGAGGGGAAAAACAGGACCCACCTCTCGCTCTCATCTGCAGCCTTCTCAGCCTCCTCCAGCTTCTGCAGGGCTGTGGCCAGACGCTCCTGAGCACGATCCAACTCCTCCTCAACCAGCTGGATACGTCTGTTAAGGGAAGCGACATCTCCCTCAGCCTAAGGACAGAACGGAAGAGCAGCAGATTAGGACACTGCACCTCGTACCCCGGACTCAGACATTACACATCAGCCCAAAGGAAATATGTGGTAGATTTGTGAACTTCTCTTGATGTGCAAGAAGCAATAATGATCAGAAGTGTTTCTTTGTGCTGCCTGGTGGGAGGCTACCATACTGACTTGTTATACTAATGATGTCCCAAACTGGCAAAGGGTTGAATACTGCACTTCATTACATGCCCCACTGAGAGCATTAACAGGTCTCAAGTCAATAAATCTGACATTGCTCAGGATCTTTAAAAAGTTTGGAAGAGAAGATATTTGAGATTGCACTTTTCCAGGCCAATACTAATTAAAACTTTCTCCTAATACTGACAAATAAAATAGAACAAATGGTGTTTTGAAGCCACTATATGAATGAAGTACATTATCCCCATTCATAAGTCGAAGAATATCCCCAACTTTTGTTGAACAGTCACATATTTAAAATCAGGAAGAAATATGGCCTTTCTATTGTTTTAGTGCAATTAATGAATATGAAAATATATATGTTTGCATTTTTTGAGTTGCCAATCAAAGGAGAAAAAAAAGTCTAATTCTGACAAATACAGAAATCTGGTTGATCAATATGTGTGTCTGTCTAAATTTAATTTAAAAAGGAAAAGACTGTTTTGTTTTCATCAGGGCTTGCTAACTTCTGCATTCTGCTGTGTGCTCAGCAGGTATGAGGCTGTTCTTGAAATGAATTATGCATCCACCAGACCACAAAAGTCTTTTTTTCCCCCAGGCCATTTCCCCTGCAGCTCGAGTCAAAACGAGCAGCGCAGGCACAACGTGCATCTCAAGTTTAGAAACTGCAACAAATAAGAAACTCCCTTCAGTACACCTGAGCAGGCTACGCTCTGACGGCTGAGTCTGTGTAAAAACATTCAGTCCCCCTCATTTCTTTCGCCGCTATGCTCCGAGGCAGTGCAGCCTCCTGTCCTTATATGGGCAAGTCAAAGAGCACAAGCTGACAGAGCAGGATGGCACATTAAATGTTACCACAGTTTAAGCAGCTACTTCCTGGTGTTTTGGAGATTATTCAAATCTTTGGCCTTTTGGTCCTATTTTTAGAAAGCAGGTTGCCTGGAACAGGGAAGTGCTTGAAAGTGGAGCAAAGTCAAGAGATGAGGCAACGCAATGATACAACGTACCACACTGCTCAACGGTCACTACACCATCAAAGGCCTAAAGCTGACAATTACGCGCTCTCGGGATTTCAAACCCTCATCTGTGACTTAAAGTGACACAGCTTGGAGTAGAGCAAAGCTCAGCTTATAGCACTGCGGGGCTTCCAGATAAATCCAGCTATCTCACAACCAGAACACTTTTTTCCCCCTACTTTTTGAAACTACTTATGGACGCGCAGGAAATGTTACTTGACCCATGCCTCTTTTTGCGCTTGATGCGCAGGTACGCGCGGTCAACATGCTTACTTGTTCTTTGGCTTTCCTCTGTGCAAGTAGTTCCTTCTGTAACCTCTCGGCTCTGTCTTCAGCACCGTCAACCTGCTCTTGGAGCGATTTAATCCTCCGTTTGACCGCGTCCAGAGATTTAGCTCCAGCCATTACTGTTATTATTATTTATTAAGCAACGAACAATTGTTTTAAATATCCGAGACTGCCCTCGGAGATGCAGTTACTTTCTGACAAATTGTCAAGAGACGGGATGACGTCTTTGCAGCGCGCAGTCAGAGAGAGACGCGCTCTGCAAAGCCTTTTTTTTTTTTTTTTTTTTTTTTTTTTTTTTGGCAGGAAGTTTACCGGTATTTAAAAACACCTTTTTTAAAAAAATAAATAAAAGGGTGTTTTGCAGAGTTTTTCAAAAGGTT